>SMLS01039604.1:0-11708 GCA_004785975.1 Popillia japonica | reverse complement strand
GTCATACCAAAATTACCGTTTCAATTTCCATTCATATACAAGTTTGTCGATGACGTTGTTTGTGCTGTACCTAGTGATATGATTCAAATCACACATATTTTCAACTCATTCAACTCCCATTTACAATTCACAATAGAACAAGAATCCAACAGATCAATACCATTTTTAGATACCAAAGTTATCAGAACGAATGACAATAAAATAATTTTAGATTGGTATCAAAAACCAACTGCCTCAGGACGGTTCATCAATTACTATCCACACAGAAGTACAATACCATTATTGCCATGAAAAACAGAACTACACACATTAGTCACAATTCTCTTCTCCAACAAAATCTTAGGAGGTTGCTTGAGATATTCATGAATAATGGATATCCCAAGCATTTACACAATAAATTAATTTATAACTCTAACAGTTTTGATGGACCTACTGATGACAATAGAAACAACTTAACTATTTATAAACGGATTCCTTACATCCATCATTTAACAGAACAAATAATCAGATGCTTCAAACCATTCACTAATATAACCATAGCCAAATATAATACACTCACATTAAACAGTTTATTTACAAAAACCAAAGACAAGACATCACTTCTCAATCAAAGCAATGTTATTTATCGAATTCAATGTAAGGGATGTGAAGGTAGCTATGTTGGACAAACATCACAATTACTAAAACAAAGACTCAGTCAGCACAGGAGTGACTGCCGAATAGGCAAGAATTCATGTGCATTGTCAGTCCATTACAAAAAAACAGGTCACAACTTTGATTTTGATGCAATAAAAATTTTAGACAAAGAAAATAGCTACAAAACCAGATTAATTCTCGAAATGATACATATAAATAATGAGAAACATGCTATCAATTTTAAAACGGATGTCAATCAACTCAGTACTATATACTCCAATCTTTTGCAATTTTGAGACATTGTCCTAGTTGTCACTTACTTTTAAATACCATTGTATGCATCTACTTTTGGGTCTGTGTGTATGCATAACCTTGCATTATTGCTAGATTTTAAAATGTATAGTTTTCATACAAATGGTTTTTTACAATGAAATAAAAAGTAGAAAAATAATTTCAATATTATAAATCAGAATAATATTCCATTTTATGTATCGTCAAGTTAACGTTTAAACGAATTTTAACATGTCAATTGTAAATTAGTAGAATATTCGATGTATTGTGATCAAATTCATTTTAGCCAGTGCGCAACTCTAATTGTAAGTAATTGTTAATGACTCTTTGTGGTTTTTCTCTGTTGATTGGATACTTTTTAGCACACTCCTGAAGAAGTTATGAATTCATAACGAAATATAGAGTAGATGAATAATTGAGTGTTCATTTGACAACAGACCGATTACCTCGATTTACTGTTTTTTTCTCTCTATATATATATTGTAATGGTACAATCTTTGACAGTTAATTATAAGTCGTATAATATCTATGGTATAGACAACCAAATGTACATGTTTCAATGATTTGATGTTTGTTTTAGGTAATATGTCAAGTAAGATTTGTTATTTATATAAATTTCTGAAGATTTAAAAACGTAACTTGTAAAAATTCAATGAAAACATCAGATTATAAATTTAAATAGCTGAGACAGACATGTAAGGAAAAGGGTACAAAGCTAGATAATTAACTAACGACGATTCGGACTAAAATCTAAACGGACTAAAGAAATACGTTACTTAAATGTGTCGAAATGGACTTACGTTTCATTTAAATTTATTCTTTCTATTCGTTTCATCTTCCTAAATCCACCACCATCACGGAATTTTCCAAATCATAATTAGATCATTTACATCGCTATTTCCAACAGAAGCCACGCTGCTAGAATTCCAGTAGTGTGTCATGAGACGGATAAAACGATAGAAAAAAAAGGAGAAGCGTGGTATCAAGAAAGTGTAGAACATCTTAAGCGTTTTTCTCCTGAAAATTTGTAAACAACCCCAATTCCGAGTACAAATCTACGAAATTTCATATTAAAATTCTATTTTAATCTCAATTATTAAACTAAATTTACTTGGACGACATTTTCCGACAGAAAAATTTAATTCGAATTTTTCAAGGTTATTAGAAAGATAATCCATTCCAAACTGTTCCTGAGTACATTTTCCCGACCACGAAATATAAACCTGATCCCGATGACCACAACTTCTTTTCCCCGAGATCCAGAGAATTCAATTTAACCTATCCCGAATAACCAGGACAACGTAATCCATCCCGAGAGACCCAGACATACATGGAAAGTCAGCTAAGTTATTTATTTATAAAACGATAATAACATTTCCAGTATAACTGGTACCCATTTCTATAACTATTGTAGAGTTAATCGCTATTAAATTAAGTAAAATTGGAATTTGATCACAAATTTGATTTGATTACAAACGTATTTTATGCATGACGGTGCTCCAGCGCATTTTAGTTTAGTTGCTCGCGAGTTTTTGGACAATACGTATCCAGATCAGTGGATAGGACGGGAAGGTCCACAACCGTGGCCTCCTCGGTCTCCAGACTTAAATTGTTTGGACTTTTTTCTCTGGGGTTACCTTAAATCTTTAGTTTATACGACTCCGATTGAAAATGTCGATGAACTGAGAAATCGTATTATCGCAGCTTTTCAAACAATTCGAAATACCCCTGGTATTTTAGAACGGACTCGCTAGTCAATACAACGGAGGATAGAAGCTTGTATTATAGTTGGGGGGTGGTCATTTTCAACAGTTGGTATAAGTTAATTAGTAAAAAAAAGTAAACTAAGACTACTAAAAGATAAAAGAATATATATAAACAATGATACACACAGAGAAAAAGAAATACAAAAACAATTAAGAGAATTTGAAAAGAAAGAGAGAAATAGAGGACTGTACCGGAACATTAATAATAATAGGGAATATGAATGGTAGAGTCGGAAATAAAGCGGAAGGGACTAACGGAAGCATCAGCCGATTTGGAAAGACGATGCAAAACAGAAATGGACTAAGAATTATAGGTGTAGATTTTTGTGAAATGAATAATATATGTAGTGGTTGGCAACACCTACTTCCAACACAAAGACATTCATAAATATACACACGAGGTGATCAGTAGGAATGAAAGATCTATAATTGATTTATGCCTAGTTGATAGAAACAGACTAAAGAAGATCAAAGATATTAGGGTGAAAAGAGAATACGACTTAGGTAATGACCATTTTCTGGTAAGAGTAACGGTGATGAAGAGAACAACGCAAATAAATGCAGAAAACGATGAAAAAAACCATAGAATACACGACTATAAAAATCAATAAACTAGGAAGAAAGGACATACAGAAACAATACCAAGAGAAAACAGATGAAGTATGGAAATTAGAAGAAAATATTTCTGAAATGAATTTAGAAAAACTTTGGAAGACGTTTAAAGCTATTCTCAGAAATGTGACTACCGAGGTATGTGGAATAGGCAAAACAACGAATAGAAAGAAACTAACACACTGGTGGAACGAAGAAATAAAACAGGAAATAAAAAAGAAAAAACGACTATGGAAAAGATATCTTGGCAATAACAAAAACGAAGGGGACTGCGAAATATATAAAGAACAAAGGAACAAAGCAAAAAATGCTGTAAAAGAAGCCAAGGCAAGTCATGGGCGGAATTCAGGGAAAGGATGTAGAAAAATGCAGCAGCAAACGCAAAAATGTTGTACCATATATTGAGAACAATCCGAAAAGATACGAAAAACCCAATAAACAATCTAAAGGATACAAGTGGTACCATTCTAAACGAAGAAAATGAAATATTAGTAAGATGGAGGGAGTACTTGGAAGAGTTATTAACAACAGGACATACAGAAGAAGAAAATGACGAAGAGCAACCAGAGAGAGAATGAAATGACAATTTATTATCTACATACACACACACAAAAAAGGAAGCTAAAATGAATGTAAAAATTACAAGGGAATATCACTGCTCTGCACAACATATAAGGTATACGAACACATAATCGAAGGCAGACTAAGACAAATTGTAGACAATACACTAGACGATACACAAGCAGGATTTAGAACAAACAGATCAACACAGGCCTGGATATTTACATTAAGACAAATAGCAGAAAAAATAGACACAAACAGCGAAATTTACGTAGCAGCAGTTGACTTAGAGAAGGCATTCGATAGTGTGAAAAGAGAAAAATATGGGAAATCCTGAAGAAAAAAAAAGTCAGTAAACACCTGATAAAGATAATCAAAAATATGTATCAGAAAACAGAAAATGTAGTACGAGTTAGCGGCAAAACAACGAGTTTCGTGACTGACAGAGGAGTCAGACAAGGAGGAATATTGAGCCCGTTATTATTCATAATAATAATGGACGAAATAGCCAAAGAAGTCAGTAAAGACGAAACGAAAACTCACATAGGATAGAATAGACTAAGACCAATCTATATGAACGAGCTAATGTATGCTGATGACCTGCTAATATTTGCTAATAAAAAGAACGCATTACAAAACAGAATAAATAAGTGGAGTAAGGAAATGAGAAAATATAGACTACAGATAAACACACAAAAGACCGAAATAATGAAAATATCTAACACAGAGGTAGCAACCATTCAGATACAGGAAAAAGAGATGAAGAGTGTCAACAGATTAAATTAGTTGAGGACAATTGTAAGACCAGATGGAAGGATTGAAGAAGAAATATTTAACAGGGTAAACAAAACAATATCAACATATGGTATGCTCTATAAAGTATTTTTCAACAAAAAAGAGGTATCAAAACGTACATCAAAATTTATGAATCTGTTCTACTGCCAATGCTGACTTATGGATGCGAATAATGGGTGCTAACTGAAAAACTGAAGCAAAAAATAACCACCTGCGAGATGAAGATACTAAGCAGGATAGCGGGAGTAACGAGACTGGACAAAACAAGAAATGATAAAGTAAGAAGTGAGTTCAACGTGATAAGTGCGGTGCAAAGAATTGAACAACAACAGCTAAGGTGGTTCGGATACATAGTGAGAATGAAGGAGAACAGAAGGTGATATGGGAGACGGAAACAAACAAAAAGAAAAGAAGAGGTAGACCACGAAAGAAATGGAACACAGAAATAGCTAGAAATCTACAAAAAAGAGGACTGAACTGGTACCAAGCCAAACTCGAAGCAAAAGATAGGACTAAATGGAGAAGAATTATCACCTCTACACCTAGTGTAGAAGAGATTGCGGATAAGTAAGTAACATATCATAGGTATATACAACTACACTGTGGTATTTCGACCTAATGTATTTTATATTGGAACATACAACACCCAGAGGAACTGAAGACAGCATCTCAGATGCTGTGATGTCCAGTTGTTCTGGTAACATTGCTGTATCAGAGGTAAATGAAGACAGTATATCTGAAACCCAGTTTTACCTAGTAAGTTTTAGATACTATATAAAATATATACACACATAAACATACGATGTTGGATTTAACACCGATTTCTCTCCGTCTGGTAGTTCCCTCGCGACCAAATGCACAAGTAGTTAATCGCAACGGAGTTGTATCATTTAGTACTAATATCCGAGATTCGGAGTTAAATTACACTTTTGCATAGGTAAAGTTTCCCTTGCGAAGTTGGTTCGTATGGAGTTGAAATTATTTGATTTTGGAGTTGCCTTTACTCCATTGCAGAGTTAAGATACCCGTATTTTGTGTTAGCCAGACTCCTTTACAGAGTTGGGTAAATTCCTTTATGGAGTTACAAGCACTCCGTTGAGTGTAGCGTGAACTGCGTGTCGTAGTTGAATGAATTCAGTTGCGGTGCTGCGTGAACACCTTTACAGTGTCAGCTAAATTTCACTACTGAATTCCTACTACTGTTTTATAGTTTTTATGTACTTAAAATGCAATACAAACTTAAACAAGTTCATACGTACATAGTTCACGTTATGAATTACAAGGCATACGTATGTATATGCAGTAAATTTCCCTATACCATAACAGTTAGAAAACACTTACCTGTTTTCTTAATAGTATTAATATCTAGGTTTCCGACTGATATCTTTATCCACTTTTTCAAGTTTTAGTACTTCACTCTCACAAATAATGTATATTTCATTATCTAGTACATCACCCATGTATGTAACTTCTATATTGATTGCTGCAGGCAAATACAACGCGCTTGCAGCGATTCCACCCGACTTAACTGAAACATTACTTTTAACAACTTTAAGGAATTAAGTTTCACATTTTGGTGTTGCGTTAACTCCCTTCTGTTGCTAAACTATTTATCAACACCGAAAGTTAGCATGTTTTTTTCCGTTTGGTGTTGATATTATCCGTGCCTGATGTTAAACAACGAGTAACACCGTCGAAGAATCTTAAATTTCTATTTTTTGGAGTTGGAAATTTCTAACTACATGGGATGTAGTTAGAAACATTTCCCAAAAGTGTTATATTTCCTTTTAATGTTAATTTAACAAATTGTTAGTGAGAATTTAACTCTTTTCAGAAAAGCTACAACCCCGTTTAATTTAACTAAAATTTTTATGTCTGTATAGGTAACTTAATGCACTTTGTTTTTGTACAAGAATGAAGAAAGTGGTGATTTTATTGAAGTTAATCAATCATCAGAGGCACTGATAATGCCAGAAAATAATTTAGATTCGGCAATTAAGAACATACCTTCCAGCTCCCAACAACTTAGCGAAAAAAGAAAGCGCAAATGTGACGATGATGCTATACTGTACGATGTGGCTCAATCAATAACTAGCACATCTCAGAAAGTAGCATCTCTTCCAACAACAGAATCAAAATCCAAGGATGCAGTTGATGTGTTTTGTAAATTTGTAGGAAGTAGGCTAAGAATGTTGGCTGATCCCGATTAGGAGAATGACACAATGGAAGAAATTACCACAATTTTATTTGGTGCTTATAAAAATAAAAAAACAACAATTTGTATATACATATACATATAATCCCTTGATCCCCATCTACTATAACAATAGTGTAGGGTGTAGTGTATCTTCTAGCTATAAATTATGGCGTGCAATCGCTTCGTCTTGCCATGGGACAGCTCCAATAGTGGAAAAGAATTGTTTAAATTCATTTCGAACTGCACGTGCTTCATTGGATGATCTATTTCCACCTTGCTGTTGTATAGTACTTGATGTGTTAATAATGTCTCCTGATTGAAATTCCAAATATTTTGGGTTATGGCTGGTAAGAAAATTATGTAAAGATACTGTTATGTTATTATTGATATTGTTCATACTATCTCCTTATTCGTTTTAGAAGTGTAAAATTAAAATTAAAAAAATAATATATTAAATTAAATTAAACAATTATATTAATTAATTAATTACTAATTAGTTAAAAAAAAACTCCAGTCAACGGCGTGCACGGGAAAAAGTTAAAAAACCCAGATTATAATGTGAAAAATTTTATTCCTCAAAATTTATTGTAAAAACATATCACAAACACATATAATACATAATTACATCCATTTCGGCACAACAAACATGAAATTCAAGCTGGAATTACGAAAATCATCTTTAAAAAATATCAAGCAGTACATTTGGAAATTTACGGAGTGGTAGGCCTGGAAAAAACGGAGAAACAAAAGGGAGGGGACAGTTGTTTACGAAGTTTTGACGACTGACAGAAAAAACAAGTCACGAAAACTGATTTTAACGAAAATACAACATTTTAAAGCAAGTAAAAGTTTATAAGTGCCCATTAGACCTTCAACTATCAAAATTAAACTAGTGAACAGTGAAGAAAACCCGAAAAAAGAAAAACAAGATTGGAAACGGCAGGGAGGAGTTTGTAACGCGCACAAGAGGATATTGGATACGAAAACCACATACACACACATTTAATTAATAGGGAAATTACAGGTAAGGGTTCAGGGTGGGTTAGTTAGATAACCATTGTAAAAATTTTAATTACATTATAATCTGGTTCTTCTTAAACTGTTTATATTTTTTATTTTGTGTCATTAGTGACATAACAATACACATGATAATGTAATATCAACTACTTTGCAAGACCGTAGATTTATTGGATTTAATAAACTTCTGAATCAATTTGCTAAAATACCAAATGCATTCTCAACTACTCGACGTGCCCGTGATAATCGATAATTATTAATTCTTTCATCATGGGTCACGATCAGGATACAGTTTCATTAAATGAACAGAGAGAGGGAAAGCATCATTATCACCAATTATCACGTGTGGTACATTTACATCACTGTTTGGCAAGCATTTTGACCTGGAAAAATTTAATACATTATTATCAAATGACTTAAATAAATTGCTATCTCTGAATACACCCCCATCACTTACTCTTCCATTGCACCCCACATTTACATATAGGAATCTATATTTAGCATCAGATAAGCCTAGAAGAATAATGCTGTGGTCCCCTTTATAATTAAAATAATAAGATCCATCTGATCTTGGTGGTCTGAATTTGATATGTCGTCCATCTATTTCCCCTAAGCAATTTGGAAATTGCCACAAATTCCAAAAATCTGCAGCCACTTTCTCCCAAGCTTTAGTTCTAGAAGGAGTCTACAAATCAGTCATAAGACAATATATTTCCGTTATATTTTTATCTAACTAACTGTTATGTAATCTTTCCTAAGATGGGAATAAATTGCTTTACATACTTCGGGAACAAATCTGGAAATGGTAGTTTCATTAATGCGGGTAGTATACATTAGTGATCTGTATGTTTCTCCACATGCTAAAAATCGCAATGTTACTTCCAGCCTATAAACAGAACTGTAAAAATGATATATAGGAAAATTGACTATATTTATACTTATTTCTTGCAGAGATGCTAGTACGCATTACGATATCTTGTTTTATTATGTCTAGTTCAATTTTACTTAAGAGTATTTCAAACTATTCATTGGATAACCGTAAGTAATTACATGATACAGTATTCTCAATGGGCAGCTCATTATTTAGTAGATGTAACACATCTCTACCCTGTTCCCGCCTCTGTAACCACGATTTACTCCAAAGTTTACGCTTGTTTCTAGTTTTTCTTCTTTGTAATACAAGTACAGCAGCACTGGCAACTAATAATAACTGTTCTGTCTCCATTACAGGTATTCAGTAATAGCAAAAAAAAATATGAAAATTAGATTAGTCGAATAGGAGCTATGTAGACTGTCAAATGACACAGATCACACACGTGGATGTATCCCGCCGAAAATATTTAGATTCGGCGTTAAACAGCGCATGTGTATTTACAAAAAAAATGATTAACTTGCATACAGAAAAATATATCTCATTTTTTTCTGCATTTTACTCTCAGTTTTCTTAATGTATAAAAAATTAAACAAAAATATTCTAAAAAATGATCATATCATACGGGCTTGACTCTTCATTCATTTGTGCTACTACAAGGAGATCAAAGAAAATTGTCCTGTTCTTACATTTTTACCTGAAGGTAGCAACTTTGCGATTTTTGGTAGATTTCACTAAATAATACTCCTATGTCATAACTGTCATTTGCTGTTCTTAGACGTACGTTAGGTACATGTGTTTTATGTTGAAGAGTTTGTTATTTTTCCATTGCGGGTAAAAATCAGTATTTTTTAAGACTAATCAATTGACTGAAATCTGTGAAAGATGCCGCTTACGCTAGAGCACGATCAATTTATTGTGGAGGCAACTTTAGAAACGGTGAACGTGGAGGTAATGGACAATGGACATATTCAGTGGCACGTTGTGCAAATGAATTCATGGAGCAATACCCTGATTTGCAAATCGACTATGAAAGTCTAATGCGTTGACCTGCATTTGATCAAGAGGAAGTGTTTGCAAGGGCAAATCAACGGGTCGTCCATCTGTTATGACTAGTCATCGGATTTGCATATTTGCACTCTCTAATTGCGGCGTTAGTGCATATTTTAACCTTTTTTCCCAATCATGCATATTTCGTGCATATTAGTAGCGAGAGGTACATATGAAGACGTGTGGAACGAGAGCGCAGTGGCTGAGTGAAGATAACGAACTGACCATAGTTAATAGAATGGAACTGACTAACCAGTGCGTGTGAGCACGCGACGGACGACGCGGCCCGATTGCTGCGCACGGGAGCCGGCGCAGGCCACACCCACTCGCGCTGAGCCGTTCGCGCATTTATTCAATCGCCCGCTTAAAGTACAAGTGCTTATTTACGAACGTTTTAGCAATGCCGCCGGTAAAAAAAAATAACCTAACTTTAATAGTATCTTGGATTCAAGATTACCAGTGTCTCTTTGCAACTGATAGCAATGTGATTTTCTGCAAGATTTGTGACAAACGTATACCTCGTTCGAAAAATCGAACAACACGTAAATACTGGTTCTCACATAGCAGTAAGACATAAAGCATCAACAAGTCGCCAGCAACTGCTGACACAAGTTACGCCGTCAACATGGGATAGTGCAAAGAAGACAGCCCTTAATAAAGATTTATTTGAGTTTTCTGTTGCCTGCAATATACGGTTTCATCAACTGAATAACCAAGCATGCCAAAAATTCCTCAAGAAATATTCTACGAATCAGAGAGTCCCTGAAGAATCTACGTTTCTAAAAAACTAACTGTCCGCTATCCACGAAGACGTATTAAGTGAAATTCGTGCAGATCAGCAGAACAATTTACTTTGGATATCAGCCGATGAAACTACGGATTCATGTGGCCGCTATATAGCGAATTTGATAGTTGGAAAACTAACAAAGGAGCCATCTACTCCCCACTTGGTTGCCTGTAAAGTGTTAGAAAAAACAAATTATTCAACTGTTTCATAAATGATTCCATAATATTTTTGTTTCCCGATTTTGCAGTGGATGAAAAAATCTGCATATTTGTTTCTGACGCGAGAGCTACACCTGCAAATTTTTTATCCAAATTTACTGCACGCCGGGCAGAAATTTGAGCTGAATGAGAAGGTTATCGCCGCCAAGTAAAACCGAACAAATTAGTCTTATTATCAGATCAAAAGAAAGTTTTATAGCATTTTATCCCGTAAGTGATACCACTAGTCGAGGTCTTTGTGATTTTGTATTGAATGAATTGTCAAACTTGAATTTCGATCTACTAAATCTTCGCAGGCACAACAATGGCAAACAATGAGGCTAATAAGAAAGGGAAAAACTAGTGGCAGCAAAGGTTTCTAATCAAATTGTATATTTTTTTTCATCTTTTCAAAATTTGCATAATTATTTTTCATCCTCTACACATCGTTGGCATGTTCTTAACTTAAGTCCTTAACTTTAAAACAAGTGAGTGACACGAGAAGCGAAAGTCGCATTCAAGACGCAAGACCTTTGGTGCATGAAATGGGTAAAATTCGTTAGAAGAAATTGGAAATGAAAATAATAACAAAGATTCTACGTATAGAAGCAGTGGCTCTATCTAAAAAAAATCAAAACTTTTCATCTGTTCCGCATATTTTTGGTATAAAATATTTATAAAAATTAATTACAGTAAGTAAAATTTTACAGAATAAAGAAACGAATTTACAGACTGTGCTATTACTTGAAGAGTTACAGACTTTTATAAAAAACTGTCCCTCGGATTTTTGAGTACATATTAGAACAATAAAAAAACGAAGAAATTGACGCAAATATAGACTTTGAACGTGAAGAAAATATGATTGGTGTTAGAAAAAAAAGAGGAAGAACGAGGAGAACCGCCGCACTAGTTCAGTATCCAAAAAAAA
>SMLS01039583.1:0-13960 GCA_004785975.1 Popillia japonica | reverse complement strand
TTTCCCAAAATGGATTCCACAGTTTCTTGTATCTCTGGATCGTCCATGATCTGCTACCAAAACGGAGTATTGACATGAAGTGTTATTATTCAATGAACATGTGTAGGTACTATCGTTTCCAGATTAAATGCGGGGAAGTGTGTATTTAGCACATAAAACCTTTACTGTTAAATTAATTTAATTGCTCTTTGAAGAAGTTCATCAAAGCAGTACTGATTTTTAGAGAAACGAAATTCCGTTTAAAAAGTGCTTATTTATTAAAAGCAAATGTCTATTGAAAAATTCGCATTTAATTTGACAAAGATATTACATATGTATGTACATAGATGGTAAATATTAACGTCTGTCTCTCGTATATTTTATACAATAGGTATTGAAATACATATATAAGTATATTTAGTAAAATTTAGTTCTCATATATAATAATAATTGTGTGCTTGCGCCTGTCTTCCTCAGAGCAGGTACTAAAGCGTATCGTTGCCGCATAAAAAAAGTGTATTTGACGCAAATTCAAATTAATAAAGATATTTCTATTTCATATTGGTAATTAAGTGATTGCGGAGTACAAAATTGTTAAAACTAAACTTCATTTCTGTGCTTTTCACATACTAATAGTACCTACCGATCTTCTTCGGTGGATACTTATGTGTACATATTTATCAGCATCAAAATTGCTAATACATAATCGTATTGTATTCAAAGGAACTATCGTGTCACCATGAATCGCGATTCAAAAAACAAACATTATTTGTAACAGCCGATAAAATAGTTATACCGTAGTGTTTGTATTTTTGAGATATATCATGGTAGGCAAGTGCACGTACATATCTACATATACATAGAGGGTCCTGCAGTCTAACTCCGGCAGCTCATTTGCTATTGAAGTGAGATGTACTGGAAATTGAATCCCAATGGTTATACTGGAGTCAATACTCAAAATTGTGGACTCTGGTCTGCATAAAATCCACAAGAAATCATTCAAGAAGGTCTTAATGACAAGAAAGACACTATTTGATGCGGTTTTACAGCTGATTTTATCATTGGTTCGTATTTCTATGAGGAAATGCAGAATGGAGAAGCTGTATCTGTAACTGTAAACGGTGATTCTTGCAAATGATAGGAGGATATATTATTCCATCATTTCTATGCAGGATAGGGCACCGTCTCACATTTTCCGAACAGCTAAAAAATTGTTAACCGACGTTTTTCAAGATTGTGTGTTAAGCAAGATCGCCTGATTTTCACCCGGCTGATTACTGGCTGCGAGACGCCCAACAACAGTACAAGAATTAATAATCTTATAACAGGAAAATAGAGGTCATACAGAGCAATCGCCGTAATTGATTTTGGGCATACTAAATCCCATTCCCCCTATTATATATACAGGATGTTAGGTAAATATGCAGCAAAAAATGCAATATTCCATGGTCTATTCTAAGAATATTTAGTCCTATATTATGATTTTTGAAAAAGCCCTTTCTTTCAAAGATACAGAGCGCAAAAAATTTTCAACACTAACAACATTTTATGATCAACAATACAACTGAAGTTGCCCAATCTATAGTAAATGTTCGAAATGACTTCCTCTAGCCTGAACACAAGAATTCCATCTCCTCGTCATTGACTGCCGAACTCATTCAAACACAGCAGGGTTGTTTCTAATTGAGTTGCACCCAACAATTATTCGCTTTCGTATATGTATCGTCATATTCGATTGTTGTTGAAATCATTAATGTAAAGTATGGTGTACGTCAGGAAGTTATTTTGAACATTTATTGTAGATTGAGCAACTTTACACGTACTTTTATGTTTATTGTATCTTCGAAACAAAGGAGTTTTTCGAAAATCATGATAGGACAAAATATTCTTAAAACAGGCTAGGAATAACCCCTTCAATTTCAGCCACATGTTTACCTAACACCCTCTAAATATGTATCGAAGCCGTATGTGCTATGTTAGTGAAGACCATAAGTATACTATTTGTGCATAATCCTATGAAAACATATTTTCTGCTTCTTCAGGGTAGGCTAATTAAAAAAAATTGAAGTTTCATGGGTTGGTTTATAAAGAGTTCAAAGTGGTAAATGCACTATGGTAGAATGCAAATGAAAGAAGGACTCATGATTTTAATATAAAGAACGTTGAAGTAGATGATACAAATCTGTAAATTTATTATTACTCCAAGAATAATACATAAAAAAAAGTTGTAGTTCAATTTGTTTTTGTAATATTCATACGGAAGCAACGATGATGAACTATAGATTTTAAAATTCTTTGTTTTTTGGTTGCGCACCTGATAATTATGATTTATGTATACGGAAGTTAAAGCAGCACGCATGAGGTACGCTAGTTGGAACCAAACTGGAGACCATAGATACGACGTTCAAGTAGACTACTTTCAACAGCTTTACGGTATGAATTTGTAAAGTCACAAATCGTTAGAATAGATGTCAACGGGAAACTAACCAAGAAAACAACTGGAGGAACTTTGCGGAGCTGCCCAAAGAAGATACTTACATAGTTTATAGCCAAGTCGTACGAAACGACCAAACCCTAACAAACAATGCTCAGTAGCAAGATCAGCATTCGTCTTGAACATCAACGAATTTGTTTATTTAGTGGCAATTGTTTATAAGGTTTTTTTTGCAATTGTAAGTGTGCGTTCGGAGTTGTGGCAAAACAATATTGTTATATTCTAAGAATATTTTAATTGTTCAAAATAATAGTAATAATTTTCTTTAGCCAAATTTTTCTAGGTGCACTTGACTTTCATGATTAAATATATAACTTGATGTAAAAGAATAACTTGTTGAAATGTTACAATTTGCCAAAAGAAATTCGGAATTTATTAGTGTGTCTTTAGCTGGCGATAGTTTAAAATAATAGGAGGAATATATAGCATTTTAGATCTTAAAAACTACTGTGACGAAAAATGCTTGCTATTGCATATGTGACTGTTTTCCAAATATGCCACTCAAACATGTTATAAAACAAACTCTTACTATTCAAAAGAAGATTCTAAAACGTGGATCTACAAATTCAGTTTTTGTAACCATTACAGCAATTGTATCTGTCGACATATTGTAAATCTATTTAAATCACAAACACAACGACATTTAAGTACCAGATTTTATTAAAAGGTGTAAATTTAGGATGTTTATAATTTACAAGTGTACTGACAGACAATTAACGCTCTAAATATCAAAGAAAAGGAATCTGATATACCAAAGTGAAGTTTAAGATTAATATTTATGACATTGTATCAGACGTTTTCTACTTTTGTTTAATTAGCATATGGAAGCCTATGAATTCGCAATTGTCAAACATGACATTGACTTACGAATGCCAAAAACAAGAAGTGCAAAAGCTTGGTTTATAAGGCTTTTCGTTGCACTTATTCTTTAGGAAATATGTGTGGCAATGTCTGGTAAATACGACAACTTTGTGCAACGATAGGTTCTGATTTTGCGAAAAATGTTTTCAATTTGGTATAATTTTCGTTTCTGTAACTAGAAACAACACCAACTACATTCGAAATTAAGATTCAATAAATATTTCATATAGTTTGTTTCGTTATGAAAATTTTGAATAACGTTACTGCAAGGACCGTATAAATGAAATTCAAAATGTCCTTATAATTCATATTTCTACCCTAACGAACAAATTGGTATTCAAATTTAAATTTCTTTTTGGAAACTGTACGCTGAAAATAATAAAACGGGAGTGCGTTGTAGCTAAAATCTAGTACCTATATTTTGTGACAACTGCATGCAAATAAAACTCGGAGATGTGAAAAGGTACTTGTTAAATAAGAGTTAAATTCGTCAATGTTTCCTGTGCGCGATGATTAAACCTTTTTTCCAATTCTGTTTCCGGTTAAAATACTAAAACGGTTGGGAATTAGTTGGTTCGTTACATCGTTCAAACGATTTGCCTAAATTAAAATATCGCAGATGCTACACGTCCTATATATGCCCTTGGTGTTAACCTTAATTGGCAGCAACTTGCTGGCAATTTGTTACGTTCACAATTCTAATATTTTTTCGGTGTAATTTACGGTAACAAATTACGAAAAAACACGAACAATTTAGTTTTATTGTTATGACGGTTTGTTGTATATACGAGGGCGACGTGAAATGTTCCCGAAACCGACAAGAGACTGCGCACGAAGGTTGAAGTGGATTCATCGGTTGACAAGGGAACCTTTTTATGGCGACTGTCACAATTTTAGACGTCTACTGTCAATCGTTGTTGTTTAAGAGCGTGTTTTGTGTACTAAGTCAGGCGGTTTCGCAAAAATGGATAGAATCGAATTTGATGCAATGATAAAGCACTTCTGGATAGCTGGAGAAACTGCCACGGAAATTCGAAATATTTTGCTAGAGGTTCATGACGGATCTACTACATAATTTTTGACCATCGGCTTCTGGGTGAGTTGGACTCGCTCACGTTGCCGCACGAGCTGTATACAATCCAGATTTTCATTTACCTATAGTTATGATAAAATGATCGTAGTGTGTTTGTAAGGAACAATCGAAATAACAGCTACAACAGTTCCATATTTATCCTATTGCAGCAATCAGATTCCCTTCTTCTTCCGAACCTCCACTAAACTCGGGAGAATGTGCGCAACATACATTAAGTTGCTCAACTCTCGGTGATATTTGCAAATTCGTAAACGTCAACTACCTGAATAATTATGAATAAAAGAAGAGTCGAGCAAATTTGCTTTCGTTTTCTGAATTGAGAGTTGAATGCCATATATTAATGGATATAATAAAAATAGAATCGCATCTAGAAAGTTATTGTATGTACCTATACCTACATAATCTTCGCTAAAATATTTAGTGGACATTCCGAGTTTGAAAATTGATATGGGATTGTGTTTTAACCATTTAGCATTACATAAAACGTATCTAGAAATTAAAATACTTGTACTAGAAGATATCAGTGAATCGTCAATTTTGCTAATAATTTAAAAAACGACATCTTTGTGAAACTTGAGCTAAACTCTCTCTAAATTCTCATTTATATTTTCACTCGGTGTAACTGAAAAGTAATGAGCAACAAGTGACGTCATCTCCGTCTGTTCGCATATTGTTTTAAACGAGGTCGCTAGTATCTACCAGCTTGGCTGGGCGGCAGGAACCAATACGGTAATTTTGCCCGGGTCATCACCCGCATTTATCTAAATGTGACAGGTATAGACAACATTACATATCATCAAAAATTTCAAGCAAATATAATGATGATCAAAATTTAGAAGTTGTATCTATCTATTATAACTATGTAATGACAGAACTTGAGTTTATTGATGTTTAATATCCGCAGATCTGTGATGAAACTACACCGTTAGTGACGAGCATAGTGTCGTTTTTATTATTTGTTTTCAATATTCGCAATCGTCTATGAAATTACTTTGACACAGTATCCTTCAGTGTGTGTAAGAATTTGGCTTGTATGGTTTTATTTTATGACAAAGAGTATTAAAATTTCTATAATATCTAGCAAACATGTGCGACTATTTTTGTATGCTGCTAATATTACTACATCATCAATATTTTTGATAAGGTTCGTTCTGGTTTCGCAAAATAAAGATCGTTGGACGTCAGACACAAGTACAGTTGGAAAGTGTTCTGGTTTTTTTTTCTGGTCTGTTTTTTACTGGTCCTGTACCAACAATGTATGTACAAACAATCACAAATTGTTCATCCTCCAAGGTGTGGACAAAGTTAGAAATGAAATAAGAACTTTCTTAATAAATTTACACACAAATAAAAAATTACAGCGGGCAGGTTATTAAGTAGATACATAATTTTTTTTACCATAATTCTAGAGGTCTTGCGGTGAATTTCTTGCTTTCTTCAAATTTAAAGGTAGTATCTACGCGCGCAAAGTTTGCCTTGTTATGGCGAATGCGTTGTGTTGCAATAACAATCTGATCTCCTAGTTCTTCGGCATTTTCAATACACACTACTGTGCAAAAGAAACCAGCACTTATAAATATTCTACAACAATGCGAGGCCCTATAAATAAATGCCCTATAATGACAATAATTTGCCCATAAGCGTGCATAATCGGGCCTTTATCGCACGGCGTGCGTCTAAAGTTTGCTTGGTAACAGCCAATCCCAAGCGTTTAATAGTCCAGTGAAATGTCAGGAAATGTCAAATGACATATAGGTACATGTCACTCGATAATATGTATTGGAATTATTGATTATTGATTTGAATTATTATTTGGACTTTGCAGGTATTAAACTTAATTCAGCTTCAGCAGCTAGTTTTTGAATTTCTGTCGACATTATTAATACAACAATGATGTTTAATAATAAAGTGAAATGTCAAATGACATAATATAGAGACACATCTCACTCGATAAAATGTATTGAAATTGTTGATTTGATTTCTTCTAGTTAAAATTATTGTTGCATTTATACTAAAAAATATCGTATGACACAGTGCATAATTAGCTTTTATAATATACTATTATTATGTATCTAGTATGATTTTTATACATTCATAACAATACATTAGTATGACATTTTTTAACGATAGTTTTTCCACTTTTTAGGTCAATGATAACACTGCAATTCCAACAAAGATCAAATTTATTCCAAAACCTTTACAATATATATAATCTGGTTTTCGTAACATAAAGTAAAGGTTTTGGAATAAATCTGATCTTTGTTCGAATTGCAGTGTTATCATTGACCTAAAAAGTGGAAAAATGTCTGGATAATAAGATTGTTTCAAATCCGATTGTTAGTATTTTGTGTGACCACCTTTAAATTTAATAACGTCGTTGATCTTCTTCTGTGCAGTTTCTGAATAAACTCATTGGGAATTTTGGCCCATTCGTCTTGTACCACTGTCTACAGCTCCTTCACATTGTTGGGTGATTTTTCATATCTCCTTTGATCGAGATAATCCCAAAAATGTTCTATACTGTTAAGGTCCGGACTTTGTGGTGCCCAATATCCCATTGCTCTGTTGTTGGGCCAAGGAATTTTTAATTAATTTGGAATCATGTTTGGGATCATTGTGCTGTTGTAATATAAAATTTTCGCTTATAAGGCACAGTACGAAGGGATTGCATGGTCTTCTAATATTCTTTTTGTATGCTTCTGCAGTTAATCTGCCCTCTATTTTTATGAGATCGCCAACGCCATTTGCAGAAATACATTCCCAAAACAATACATTGACATCCCCCTGTTAGACAGTAGCTTATAGATGTGGTTTCAAAAGATATGTTCCTGGTCTTAGTCTTACATATTGATGTCTATTTATGACAAAGAGCTGAAACTGAGATTTGTCGGTCCATAAGACTTAACGCCACTCATTGTTTTCCCAGGATTTATGGTCTAAAGCAAAATTTAATCTTTTTCTTTATTACCTTCCCTCGTAACCTGGATCTCTTCAACGATCTTCACACAGTTGAAACATGTACAGATGTGGCCGTCATTTCTGCCAGGTCCTGTGCTAATTGTCTGCTTACTTTCGTACTATTTCGTAAGGATGCAATTTTTTAAAAACGCTCATCGGTTCGACTAACCTGTTTAGGCCATCCTGACTTCGATTTATCACCTACTTGACCAGTTTCGTTGAACTTTCTAATAATACTTTGTACACTTGCCGTGAACACTTCACACGTTTTGCAATTTGGACTTGATTAAAACGTTCTTCGTGTAACGCAACAATTTTATTTCTGTTCACAAGAGATATTCGTGGCATCTTGTGACTTTTTAAAGTCTTTCATGATTACAAACTGCGCACTTTTAACAGATTGAATTACACGAACCGGAACATAGACTTACACGAAACAAAAATGTATTTTTCAAATATGTATACCAAACCTTTTCGTATGATAATAAACTATGAACTAAGTGTGTAAAATTTCAATTTCATTAAAATACTTTTATGTGCAATAAAGTTTCTACGGATTATCCTTCCTACGAGTCGCTTCAGGCGGATCATAAAATATTGTTTCCCTTTGAAATTAAGAATTTCCTTGAACTTAAGAGTAAATTTCTCACAATAACTCACATTTATTTTTCGGATTAGATGTATTTCATATTCAGCACGAAATTAAATTCCACACTTTCAATAAATATCTGTTGTTACTAAAATATCATGAATTTTTTATGGTGGGGGTTTCTTTTGCACAGTAGTGTAGGTACGGCGATCATACACTAAACTTTTCATGTATTTCAACAGGAAAAGTGTAATGCATTGAAATCTGGACGAGCTGGCTACCGTTTAAAAATGTTTGAATAGCTCTAATACACCACCCTATAGCAAATTATGAAACAATGGAGGGTTTGCAGAGTAGGATCATAGGAGCCATAAATATAAGGGACATTATCTACAGAGCATTATAAATGTACAAACAAAAACAGCTTCTAAGTCGGTATCTTCCAAAAACAATTGTTATTAGCGCAAGTAGTGTCATTGTGATACGCCAGCCAGCCACAGAATGCGTTCATTTCTTTGAAGCATCTGGAGATCGTCTTCAACAGTCCAAAAACAGGTTACGAATGAAGACTTCCATTTATATTTTAATATTGGGATTATTTAATAGATGATTATGAAATCATACACTTTCTACATACTCATAACTAGAGCTGACAGTTCTAATTGAAATGTTGATAATAGTTATTGAAAAATTATAATATTAGATAATTGCAATAAATAGATTTATTCCTTAACGATATCGTACTTTTTATTATTGTATAGCTTCTTCTTCTAGCCTTAATTTTATACAAGTAGAAAAAAACAAGAATATGATGAGCATGAGAAGGCACGTCTGTGAAAAAACAGGTAAACACAAACGAACACTTAGCGCAGTGTAACTATAACGTGTACCAGTGACAGTGGTTGTTTACATTATACCTGTAAATTGCAACATAAGTGGGTCAGCGTGAGCACAAATAATTAGGAAATTAAAATGCCGGATACAGCACCGATTTAGTACGTAATATATAGGTTACGCTCATTATGATCAGCAAGTCCTCCAGATGCAATTAAGTTGAAGGCTAGCTTATGTTCCGCAAATTATGCGCACATGCAAACAGGAAAGTGACAATTTATTGGATAAAATAAAATACTTGAGGATGCGACACATGTGTATCGGATTTCAAAAGAAACTAAACCATTACATTTGAATTACTTATGAGATCCAGTGACAAAAGTTACGTTATTTCTAATTAATTATGAGTTAAACTCCTTCAAATGGTAATTTTTGTATAAAAGACATTGAAGAAGTTAAAAGCGCAAGTAAAGAATGTAACGTTATAAACAGTAATTACGCAATTAAAGAACGCATTCTAAAGAATTACGACATAACTTTGATTTTGAAAATGTTAAGATTAAAAAAAAAGAAAATAGTTATGAAAAGAGATTAATATATGAAATGATATTTATAATAATTTAATCACCTAATCACGCCTGAATTTTATCAAATTAAGCTCTTGACTAGGTTTTTTGCCATGTTTTTCTCTAGTCCTTGAAGAGAATTTTAGACCTTGGTAAAAAATGCAGTGATATAAGGATTTTTTTATTATAAAGTTACATTTTAAAAAAATATTTCAAATTGTCCACGATATTGTAAACATAATCCTACATATCACTGAATTTATTTGTCTGTTGATAATTTTGTTGATAGACATGGCTAGTTGTTTATTAATTGACTCGAATTAAATGTCAATTTTATTCCACTGAAGAAGTTGTGTAACGAAAACCTAATAAATTGTAAAGGTTCTGGAATAAATTGATCTTTAATCGAATTAAAAGTGTTATAATTGACCCAGAAGTGGAAAAAGTATCAAAGTCTTTGTGTAAGCAGTTAGACCACGCTACAGTTAGTTATAGTTATTTTCCAAAAGCGAGATTCTCCTCTAATTCTTATAATTGCGGTATACGTATTTTTTAAATACTGCAAAAATGTTGAAAACCCTGATGGTATATCCGGGATGCCAATTTTACGTTAATTATCATGTCGCAGACATAAGTGTGTAGTTCTCTCGCACATGAACAATCAATAAACAATTGGAGAGCAAACAGCATAATGTATTTTGATACATTAAAGTAGGTATTACATTTGATCTAGTATCTCTAGCTCATGAAATTCTCTGTTTTTACGTTTCCGGATATCGTTGTTAAATAGTTATACTTACGAACTATGTAAGTGCGTGAAAATATATTTCGCGATTTTTTGTACGAGTACTTTAATAATACCTATCGTTAAATACGTTATGACACACCACAAGTCTCTTCATATTAATTTAAAAAAATTGAATTGGCAGTATTGATTATTTGAAGTTATTTAATTTAAAATTGTCAAATTCAGAAAATTCGATACAAAATTAAAACCTGTACAACATAAATTCTGATAATGGAATAGAATGAAAATCGGGAAGCTGCCAATACTGAGTGGATAATTTATGACTCATAAAACCATTAGGGTTAGGGATTTATGATTTTAAAATGTCACTAAATTAATCAAGTTACAGTAAGTACCAACTTTACTTCACGCGCTAGTGCTTAAAGTGGCTTTTCACGCACGCAAATCGAATCGGGAAATGACATGTTTTGATAAGCGAGTACAACAATATATTTAAATTCTTGACGAACATGAATTGTAACTGAAAAAATTGTACAGTTAGGCTGTTAAGTATGGAATGAGCGATTTTCTGAAAAACCATTTGAAGAGGCATATACATTTTATATACCTATTAGGTAGAGTTTAGCAGTAGATAACACTTTACTTCACAAAGACTGATAAATGTTTGAAGCCGTAGACATTTCTTCAAACAGTAATTTCTTAAAGGCAGTTATGTAGTATTCATAAAATTATCGTGTGAGCATTGGAAGTGAAAGAAAAAGATGTAAAAAAATAATTTCTATTTAAAACTATTTTAACAAAAACAACCTTTTTGAAAATAATTAAAGAAAAACAATGATAAATCAAAAATACTTAAACAATTAATGGGCCTGTCAAAGTGTTTATAGAACAATGTCTTAAGACCATCAATAAATATTCCCTGTACTTTGAAAACATTTCTGTTTCCAGAATTACTAACTCAGTAAAAATTACATTACAATAAAGCGAGCTTGTCAATATGGAGAAGTGTACTGAAATGGATTGAAGTAAGGTAATATGTATGTAGACTTATTAGATTGATTAGATATACTAGAAGTAGTTATTTTAAGACTTTTTAAATGGGTCACCATTTGCAGAGTACTTTCAAAACATTAAGGTAGTAAACAAGGAATAATTTATCGCTTTGTAAACTTCTTTTACTGAAGATAATATTTATAATTTAGATAAACCTTAATTCGCAAATTTTCAATAACTATTACTTGTAAGCAATTGAGTATGGGATAAACCATCATATTATATATAACATACATACATATGTATCTAGGAATTCTAGCAATAACTTTCAATGTTAATGTTCTGTGTTATATTTAGCACACAACGAAAAATTAATCTTATTTTTTGTATTGCTCTTGACGTCATCAACATATGGTTTCTTAGTGAAAATACGAAACAATTTCTACAGCGAAATCAGTGGCAGCTGTAATTGTTACCCATATTTCTATATGTATAATATGCAAAGACAGTCAAAAATTAGGTACAGTGGCATTTCATATATAGGTATGTAAAAACGATAATTTTTGGTATGCTTATAGCTCTTATAAAAGTATAGAGCTTTCGATGAAGTTAATAAAACTTCATAAATTAAATATTTAGAAATATAATATAAAGAAATCAGCTGAGAAGAAGACACTATCCTAATTGGTTACACAATTATTTACTTTAAACCAATAATTTGCGATACTAGCTTTGCTGGTGTTATTCTACTATTGTTACCTGTGCTAATAATTATGTTTGTTTATACACCCACGGTAGATTCTTATATATTTACAATCAAACACTTAGAAAACTATAATTATTCAAAAGGTATAATTTTTGCAAAAAGAGTAAAATGTTGAGTTCAGAAAGCTAGAATATGTTGAATGCCCAATATCAGTTGTTGCTTTGCAATTCTGAACGTACCGTGTGTCTTTAATTCATCGACAGGAGTTGAGATTATATTGGTTATTGTATGTATCCTCGTGGAAAGTAGAAGAGAAAGTAGAAAGTTGAAAGATTGAACATTTGCAATACGTTGTTATGTGGAAACTGCCCAATCTTTACTTTCCATGGGTGTACGTACAATACTTATGTCATCCATTAGTTATTTTAAATGTAAAGTTCTATATCTATGGGTTATCATTAATTTTCAATTTATTTCATGAAATGTTGAAAATGCCACAATTTTTATGCAAATACAAATTTACAATTTTCACATGTTCAAAATGCTTCGGAGCGTTTTGGGAGTAAAATTGGCAGATTCTTCAGTTATTTGGTTTCACAACTCAGGAAGTGTGTGAACTGGTATTTTGCAAATGCTGTTCTTTAAATGTGGAAAAACGAAGTAATTTGCGATTGTCAAATCAGATGATCTTGGCGGGAATTCAGGTTCACCACGTAATCTGATCAGACGATCGCCTAAAAATTGTTGTAAATAGGCGATAGATTGCTGAGTTGTGTGAGAAATGGCTTGTTGGAAATATCCCTGTTATTCAATAACTGTTGGGTGAACGGCTGGCACTATATCTGCGCTTATTATGACGGTAACAATTCATAATACGCCTGCATATTTTAAGGAAATAAAACAATATTCTCTCTTAAAATTGTTCTGTATGTACAGGCAAGCTACAGTACTGTATATCCATTCTCCGTTCTCAAGATTTCCATTACGAAAATAAATCAATAATCAATGATTAATCGCTTATGTAATTGTGAAAATACCATGTTGAATAAAGCTTTCAATCAAAACAGACATTTAATTAACATTCACAAAAAACTTAACCTATCAAAGACAAGTGATTCTCTTAATCATGGCCATTCCTTATCTAAATAATGTTTGCTCATACAATGAAATGATGAATATGTAGAAATATATGTAATGATATGAATAATCGGCATAATAGTCGAAGACAGTATTTTGGTAAGAGAGTTTTCAAGATATAGTTCAAGTTATTTTACACTGGTTTGCACAACCTACTGTTTCTTTACAACTCTTTATGATCTGGATTGAGTCGAACAAATATGTAACTATTGAGTATAGAGAACCATATCATGAAAACAATTTCGTATTGTCTCTGTTGAGATTAACCTTCCAGTAGCAACAACAAAGTAAGTTGTTTTATAATTTCGCCTGGCGGAAAGCAGAATAACGTGCTAGTAAAAAAACTACAATATTAAAAAATATATCTTTCTCAATAAAATATCGATATACATATATTTATTGGGTTCAATGTAATTTTCTTTAACAAAATGCATACATCCGTATAATGTAATTGTTTGGATTTTTCAGTGAAGTGATGAATCAGATACAACCTGGAGAGGGATACCAAGGTTATTGAAAACTGCTTAGACAGCGATCGTCTTTGCTATTCATGTAATCAAATCTTCATTAACAGTAGGAAACATAAATAATATTATCATACACCTTCGTTAAATAATTACGCCGCTCGCAAAATAAGAATCTACTATTGAGTCGAAAACAGAAGCAGTCGTGAAGGCCACGAGACTATTTGCAATGCGAATCACGTTTACTCGCGACGATTTAATACGCTGAAAAGAAATATAATACAATTGATGTTCATTCCGACTGTGAATAAAATCGAAACATTATTCAATTAAGCTGCAAATTTTGTCATAGTGTGATCTAATGACCTAATTTACTTGACGAGTTTTATATTTTAAAACTTCAAAGCGACAAGGTCAACTACGTATAGTAAAAAGGAATATATACATCACTTGATATAAAGCAATGATTAGAAATAAATTGTAATTCAGTCAAAACGAGTCATACCAATTAAAATTTTGAATATGTACTGATTCTTTG
>SMLS01039580.1:0-16891 GCA_004785975.1 Popillia japonica | reverse complement strand
ATATACATATACAGTGTTCTAAAAGTAATGAATACAATTTATTACACCTATCTAATAACTGTGTGGACAGTTAGTCTTGGTTGTTTTAATTGTGCTCCAGTTCATAAAACTTATACAGGGTGTCCGCGATATACAAAGCATGCTTTTAAGGGATGATAGCTACAACAATTTAGAAACAAAAACATATAATACACCTTGGGTCTATCTGTGAGCGTAAAGGGGAAAAAAATTATTTTTAAAAATCCTTATTTGGTCAAACTGTACAAGAAAACTCATCCATATTGCTTCTTAAATAACCAAAAAACCATATCAAAAATTTAGGGTTGAAAATAACTGAAAACAACGATGAAAACGAATTATTTCACACTTGTAAATTGAAGCGTGGTGTCATTTCTCTTCCACCACACTGTACTCGTATTCATTACAAGCGTAGATGGAAGCCAAGCATCATCTGTTTATACGACCTTGAACTTGTATCGTACGAAGTCAATGGCCATACGTTTTAAAATAAAGGTACCTTTGCGTTTTTTTAAATAATGTTATGACAATAAAATCGATGTTATGTTGAAGTTAGAGTGAAAAGGGCGTCTTTAATAGCAGCCTCCGATCGGTAAATGAAAATTTAAGTTGAGGGAAGGTCGCATTGAATGAAAAAAATGTAATTACTGCAATTATGTTATGGCGCTTTAAGCTCTTTCGTAAAGGCTACAACAAAATTGAGTTCTTTTCTTTTATTTGTGGTAAATTGGTGGTCCTAAAAAGGACTTTTTTGAGAGACAGGAGAAAATGTATTACAGGAAAGGCTCGATGTGTTGCAACACACGCCTGTAATCGTCGGGTAAATCTTGCACTGATCAGCTGACGGTGTACAGTATGCATCGAAGTTTGTGACATGAGAAATAATTTTTTTTCTCGTTTACGCTCACAGATAGACCCAAGGTGTTATATGTTTTTGGTTCTAAATCGTTGTAGCTATCATCCCTTAAAAGCATGCTTTGTATTTCGCGGACACCCTGTAGTTGTCTTAATAGTATCTCTTTTGTTCCGTTTTTATTAAAGTATTTTTGTCACCTTTACTGTGAAATATAGATAACATTAGAATAGTAATACCTTTATCACTGCGATCAAGGTGAAGAACAGGGAAGTAGCCTTGGTTTACCCATTGTGAAAAAGTGTGCAATATATTTTTGTGGAAGATTTGGATCCTATAAGCATTCAATTTAGATCTGATAATTAGTTATGTCGCAGCACTCACTTTCATCTTCTCTACCAACAATGTTAAACCATAATCTATTGCTGGCCATATTACAAATGTATTTAGAATAGCCTTCAATGTTGCTGTCTTACAGTTTCTACAATTTTCAATGCTCCTTCCACTTCTGTGCCGATAACACGCAAATAAATCATCAATTTCCATGTAATAACGTAAATAATGCCACCGCCCTCATTAATGTGGAATAGAAAATAGCTTTTGATATAGCGATACATCATTGTCCACATACTAACGCTTCCCAATGCTGTTTCGTAATTTTTGGAGGCCTTAGTCGCCAAAAACCCGTTTCCAATAAAATTGGTCCCTACATTAATGACATTAAGAGATTCGATGGTCGAAGGAGTAGAATACGTCAATTATGGCACGCGAATCTATCACCGGTTCTCCGATGGAGTACAATTCGTCGTTGGGAAATACTCAAATTAAAACTGCACTTCGCATTTTATACTCCAGAAACGTTCAGAGCCTTACTTATACCTGCTGGTTTATCAAATATTATGTAATATCGGTATGCTGAGGCTTTAATCTGCTTAGACTTTAGAATCGCTTATCTTAGATACTGAAAGCTTTGCCAGCTTAAAGCTTTGCACTCAAAGAGTATGTGCTCGACTGTCTCAGTTTCCAGTTCCACGCGCGTTTTGATCAGCTTTGCCCATCTCCGACTTTCTTAGATCAAATGGTTTTTAATACCATTCAGTGAGACGTTGATGAATTTCTTCGCTTGTATTTGTTCAGGTGTTGTCCTCCAAAGAGACGTCATTTTTTTTTGGCCTTCCAGTCTTGAATTTCCTCTTTGAGCTGGCGTTTTAAAACGCCAAGGAAAGTTTCTAGTCCAATAAAACGTATGTTGGCGCCTTGCTTTGCAATGTCATCTGCCATGTCATTTCCTTTGGTATTTCTCTGTCCTGGAATCCATACCAGGGATACCCTGTTTTTTTGTGACCAGTTGCGTCACGTTCATCGAACATGTCCAAACTAATTTAAACTCAAACCTATGAGTAGGTAACTAGAGCTTTCAGAGCAGCTCCTCTATTAGTACATGCATGTAAATGTTTGCGCCACTAATAGATTTTTCTGAACCCAAAGATTTATGGTCTTTAGAAAGTTTGGTTAACATGCATTTGGAGGTATATTACTGCTGATATAACTCTTGTGCAATTCTTTTTCTTTTTTTGTGTTCTTTAATTTATAATCTTCATTCTGTTTCATTGAGCATTAAGAAGATCAAGGCACTAATTTTGGTTCAAGTGATGATATCTTCTGTTGCTTATTTTACTTATTGTACTGTCTGTGTAATATGCTTTGAATTGTTTATGTATTGCGTAAGTTAGACAATAAATATTATTATTCGTATTTCTTATTATTAGTAAACGAGGGCCTCAAAATAGAAATTTTTTCTTATACTTTAAATTTTCAACGTATTTCAATAATTATAAATTTAATTTTGAAATACCATCAGGTATTGTGGCCTTTTGTGTAGCAAATAAGAAAGTTTAACCGTTTCAAGATGTCTTCGTTTCCTAAGCCGTTCCATTATTTTAGAGAATGCTGTCCATATTCCAAGAGGCCGACATTTATTTACCTAAAAGAGGTATAGCTGAGAAGCAGCATTAATGTCAGTACAGATAACATAAAACTATGTCCAGACTAACAGAATACTGTAGTATATCTAAGAATCATTGAACACCCTGAAAAAGAAATTGAAATACCTAGTAAGAGACTATGAGTCTTGTAAATTTAACCAGTTACGTTTTCTCAGTTATATATCTAGTTAATCGTTAATAAAAAAAAGAAAACTTTTCAGTTGGATACCTGTAATTAGCAAAAAGGAGTTGGTGTTCGAGCAAAAAATTTCTTCAGATAAATTAAATTTGCTTCGAGATGGCAAAAACGTTCATTTAATTCCCAACTGCGTTTAATCAACTTATTATGTAGCATTCGAAGAATACTGAGATGGTGGTTTCGGTTTTGAAACAATATAAATCTATATCTTCAATAGATTCCATTTTCCATTTTTTTCATTTGACGTTAAAAACTGTCATAAACATTGAAATACATTTCTGTATTATTAACGCTTTAAAAAGAAGGTACGTTTACGTGAAAATTATCTAAGCAATTTATTCTATTATATTTTGTAACTTTTTTTTTGAAATTCCTTTAACCGAAAGTGAGAGGATTGAAATATTAATGATGATTGGTATTAGCGACAGGATGCGTACTCAACAAGAGGTATGAAGATTACATCATGAAATGCACCCAGATCGTGAACCTATTTCACAATCTACGGTAAGCAGAACAGAGGAAGAATACACAGAATTAGGACATATGAAGGATGCAGCAAAGCAAGGTAGACAAAAAATTAATGAAAATATTAAGACATGATGTTGTTGGAAGTTGAAAATCCACACTGTACCGTGCGAATAACATCCTTATAAACTACGACGATCCATGAATTAGCTGAAGACGACTTTGACCGAAGAACTGAATTCTGCGAGTATATGATAAACCAAGACAACAATTTTAAAGTTTTATTTTCGGACGAGGCAACGTTTTATTTGAACGGGCATGTTAACCGACAAAACGCCCGTTATTGGTCTGATGAAAATCTATGCGCACAGGTCACAAAAAATCAACGTATGGGTTGGTATTGTGAACAATTATTGGTCCATATTTTTTTGACGAAAATTTAACAGCACCATTATATCCGGATTTCCTACAAAACAAATTAATTCCAGATCTGATTCAACTTTTTCCTGATATTCAAATGCCCACTAATTTCGACCGCAGAATCTGGTTTCAACAGGATGGTGCACCGCCACATTTCACTGTACGCGATTTTTTAAACAGAACCTTTTCCCAACGGTGGATAGGAAAAAGGAGAACAATGGAATGGCCCGCTGAATCACCTGATCTGAGCCTATTAGACTTCTTCTTATGGGGTTATTTAAAATTTAAAGTATACACTAACAGACCTGGAAATATCCGTCAGCTAAAAGACCGAATAAGGGAAGAAATGCAGAACACCTGCTATGCTACAGAACGTTAGAGAAGAATGTCATCCCCGGTTCTATCATTGTCTAGCGGTCAATAGAGAACAATTTGAACATTTAATTTAAATTTTCTTTTGTTTTTGGTAGTGTATCATAGTAATTGCCTAACTACGTAATTTCGTTTAATTTGTTTATTACATTCTGTAACGTAATACCTTTCCATAAACAATTATCATAAACAATTTTTGTATATTTGCCCATCCTGTATCAATCTGAAGCAACGTGTTATACATTTTTGGAATCAACGCATCAAGAAAAAACTGGAAATTGAAATAAAATGGGGTGTTCTATTTAAAAAAATGCTGATGACATCATCACACGAAGGTGGATTACCCTATATATAAGAATATAATTTGAAAAAACAGTAAATTAAAATCAAAAATCCACCTGTTTCGGGAACTTTTAATATTAGTGTTTATTTAGCTAATAATGAATTCATGCCTTACTTTATAAACGCACTGTGGAAAAAATCGTTAGGGGTGCTAAATTTTATGATTTTCTTGTACAAATGTGAGGTACTATAAGCAACTACTTATCTACGATACTAGAATAGTATCCCACGTAACAATAAACACATGTTATTTACTTAATAGCATCCAACTATGTATACATACATACATATATGTATATACATATTCTTTATATTGTACATTGTATAAAGCGATTGTTCCCATTTCGTATCTATTCCATAGTTTACTTTTGATGGCTTCCTAATCCTTCGATATCCTGTAACGTCGGCCATGTATACGCCGCGCAATAATTATAAATCAAAGAGGCACATGGCGTCGTCAGTAGGACCAACCATTCGTCGCTAACAATTGCAGTTTTGCTTCCATTTAACAGGGGAGGCCGCCGTGTATTTTTCACAGGGAACAATGTAACATACAGGGTGGCCCGTGACATCCGTGCTAATCAACATTGAAAAGACATGAAATTCAAATCAAAATTGAGCGTGAAGCGTGCAAACGCGGCAGCTGAGTTTCTCTTATCCCTATTCGGCAACCCTTATCGCCCATATAAGCTATCTCCGTCTTTTTCCATCATACACTATGGATGTCCCGCAATTGTTCCTCTGTATAATTGAGTATATCGCACATGAGAAAAACTTCCTTCGTCTCTTTTCATTCGCAACTTTTTATTGAAATTAAACGATAGGATGGAACGAGATGAAAGTTATACGTTGGACGTGTGTGATGAGGGATCGGTCGCTAATGGTTTCTCTTTTCCGTTAAGTTTGCGTGCAGAATGGGATGAAAATTTTCGTACGTTCTGGCTACGGTTTCATTGTTTGAGTTTTTGGGCAATCAACGACCTACTTTCCTGCATGCTAACATTTTTCAATGCCAAGTTAACTACGTGAACGTTTGTGTTTTCTAACCGCACGCATTAAATAAGTTTCGTTATACTTGTCTTCGCTGTAATAATTGAGTTTGTTCTGCCCTTTTAGTAGCCTCTAATAATCGTATTTTATACTTTAATAAGAAGAACGTTGAATGGTTGTTACGTGGCGTGTCAAGAATAAGACTGCGAGTAATTGTGGAATACATATACTGTGTAGGTACTTACATACACCATCTCTGCTGTGTTACGTTCTCATATGTTAAAATTTTTGTTATACATAAAACGATTAATGTCACGGCTTCGTCGCGGATTGAGTTTTTCTTTCAGAATATAACACTCATGCTTTTACATATGTGATAGCGTATTAAATTGTAATCTCTGGAGTCTTCATGCATAAAACGACAATATAATTCAATTATTTCAATGTAATTGTAATTTAACCAACCGTAGGACTGCAGATAAAATTCATTGTTACAAAAAATATACGCACGTTAAAGATAACCGGTGTGAAGCAAATATCACTGATGCATGATAAATTTTATTGAAATCGCCAGTTATAAAAATTGCAATAAAACCACAACATATTATTTCGTAGTGTTTCAGAAATTAACATAAGAGCAATAACAATATTAAAAAAAGTTGTTGACATTGTATAAAGCAAATGAGAGCAGATGTTTTTCCATTTTTTTTTAATATTTGGTATGAATTTATTTCTTTAGCTTTGTCTTCTAATTTGTTGAAAAATCTACACAGGTTAAGCAAAATATTTTTGATTAATCTACAATTTTAATTTCACCTAATTAAAACGCATTAATTATGAACCGCCATTTGCGGTTTCACAAAGACTAGTCCTATAGAGAACATTTTCTATCACATTCCGCAGAATTTCTGGCTGTATTGCTCGAATTTCCGCTCTGATGTTATTCTTGAGCTCTTGAAAAATTCACTGGACAGTTTAGGTAAAATCGTTTTTTAAATAGCCCCAAAGCAAAAAGTTTGGAGCTGTCAAATCCGGCGAACACGCAGGCCAATTTGGATATTACACATTTCCCCAAAAATGTTTCTTAAGAGGGCGTTAGTTAGGTATTCTGGCGGTATAAGCAGCTGTCCCATCTCACAGTGCGGCCAAATACCCCTTTGTGCGGCCAAAAGTTGAAAAATGTAGAAAATTATCCACAAATTGGTATATGGGTGTTTTCGGGGTCGCTGATTACGATTGCGTTATCAGAATTAGCAAATTCATATGGCCGACCTAATATGCATGTCATACGAAAAAACTTCAAAAAATTAAATAAATTTTCTAGTTAAAAGTTCTCGTTTGATATTATAAGGGTATATAATTGAAAATTTATTAAAAATGAACAAATTTAAAATGGTGGAATGCAATATGGCGACGTTACATACTAAAAAAATGCGAAAAAATTGTTATTATACTTTATTGAAATTGAACATGAGCAAATAAAGTAATACGAAGTTACATTGAAATAATATTAAAGAGAAAAGTTTTCATTGTCAATCTCGTAACAGTCACAATGGTCTACATCTGTATCTGTCTCAGAGGCTGGTACATTCTATTGTATGTTTGTTTGTTTTTACGTATTTTGTTTACTATTGTTGGTTAAAAAAAGGTGGAAATAAAATTGCGTTCAAAATTATTTATTTATTTATTATTCTATTACAATGGTGCATTACGAAATTTGCAGTATTTTTATTGCACACTTGACACAACTTCTGTGTGTTTGTTGTTTGTTTTATTGTTCGCTATATTTACTTTACAATCGATTGCTCTAACTACTACAATCAATATTCGCATAGACATATGTTTTTTCGTGTACAATTACCGTGACCATTAAGACGAATATTTTACTTATTGTTGGTTTTGTGAACAAATCTACAAATATTCAACGGGCAGCTACGAGCAGCTGATTTTTACTTCATTTGTTACATAGTACTTTTACTTACTTTCTCCAATAACTTAGAGAGCAGGATTTAGCAAGATAAAAAAGATTTCACTCAAGCACACCTATTTTGTTTGAAAAATAAAAAAATACAGTCCTTACATATTCTTTTATAACAGCTAACTATTTTGAAATTTACATTCAGATTTTAAGTTTACTTGTTGTACTGACCTTCAGCCGTGGAATGCATTTTTTGCGTTTGATTTGCTTGATTACAAAAACTTTGACACGTGTTTAGCGAAAACGTCTACTAGCCGATCTTTCATGCGCTACTGTCTCATTCAAACTGAAATTATGAAAGACATTTGAGGCAAGGGACCTTACTATAAACATTTTTCATCTCCTAGGACATTTTTCTAGCCAACCGAATGACAAAAAACCTCAACTAAAAACTTTTTAGTTTTTGACTTTTGGCCGCACTATGCATCTTGCTAAAACCGCAGCTGGGGATTATTCTCAACAGCTGATCTCAAAAAGTTTTCTATTAATGCCCAATATCGATCTCCATTTACGGTGACTGCCACACGTTCTTCAATTCCAAAAACATACAAGCTAATGATTCTTTCTGAGCTAACTCCGTACCATACGGTACCTTTTGATGAATGCAATTCTTGTTGATATATGTATAGTTCCTAGGTTTTCGGTGGTAGTTTTCTTTATTCACAAAACCGTTGAGATAAAAATGAGCTTCGTCGCTGATTATGAGATTGTGAATGAAGTCATTTCTCTCTCTAGCTAACTCTTGAAGATGAACTGCGTATGCAAGCCGATCAAACGTACTCCTGGGTCTTAACGCTTAAACCAATTGCACTTTATATGAAAACAACCGCAAACCTTTTAACATCATTTGCAATGACCGTCGACGGGTTGATGCTTCTGGGTTTTGATTAATGCTCTCCTGTACGAGTTGTATATTTTCGGCTGATCTAACGGATCACGGTCTTCTAATGGGAGATGTTTTACTGAACCGTGTTACCGAAAACGTGCAACAAAACGATCAATCGTAGTCTGATCAGGAGCTTCTCTAACATTGAAATGCCGATATTTGATATGTTGTTCAGAGTTACACTTCTTCATAATTAATGTGCCAAATGAAGTCTACAAGTTTTTGAGAAGAGTAAAACAAAATCACTGTAATCATCATAATATCGTTGTTGTATTGTTGTATAAACCAATGGGTGACATATGCGCCACCCTGTACATATACTTTTTATTTCTAGATTGGAAATTTTGCAGTATTCCTGGTCATTTGTCCTTGTTGCTGAAGATATAGCACAATAATAATGAACATAATAGAGCACAGTTAAAACGTTCAAATTTTTGAACATATTTTTATAAAATTGTCATACATTAACGACTTAAGTGACAAAATTAAATACGAATTTAAAAAATCAGATATAAACATTACATTTACACCATACAATAACAGACAGTTATTTACAAATTTAAAAACTAAGATTAAAAAAGATAATCAAAGTAATGTCGTATATAAATTAGAATGTAAAGACTGTAATAAATGTTACGTAGGGCAAACTAAACAGTATCTAAAAAAACGACTGTATAATCATCAATACACTGCAACGCATAACATAACCGCGGAAACTGCTTTGTCTAAGCATTCTAAAGAATTACGACATAACTTTGATTTTGAAAATGTTAAGATTTTAAAAAAGGAAAATAGTTATAAAAAAAGATTAATATATGAAATGATATACATAAAAAAAGAAAATAACGCGGTCAATTTTAGAACAGATATAGAAAATTTAAGTATTATTTATAATAATGTAATCACCTAATCACGCCTGAATTTTATAAAATTAAGCTCTTGACTAGGTTTTTTTGCCATGTTTTTCCCTAGTCCTCGAACAGAATTGTTAGAGCTTGACAAAAAAAATACATTGATATAAGGAACATTAGTGTTATGATTATAAATTTACATTTCAAAATTGTCCAATATATTGTAAACATAATCCTATATATCACTGAATTTCTTTGTCTGTAGATAATTTTGTTGATAGGCATGGCTAGTTATTTATTTATATTTTGACACTAAATAAATGTCAATTTTATTCCACTGAAGAAGTTGTTACGAAAACCAGATTATAAATTTTGTAAAGGTTTTGGAATAAATTTGACTTTTGTTAGAATTGCGTGTTATCATTGACCTAAAAGTGGAAAAACTATCTGGATAATAATATAAAATTGTCGTAAAGAAACACCAATCATTCTTATGACAACTTTCTGAAATACAAAAGTAATTGCATATTTTTAAAATTAGCATCACTGAGTTAGGTCACATAGCAACATGGACTGTAAACATGCAACGCTTAGGACTGTCTATGTTTGTAATGTAGTAGTTGGGACACTTTGGATCCTGTTGTAGGTTAGGTAAAAGCACACCATGATTTCCACGATTAAAAGCTTTGCTAATGTTGACAAGATGTTTTATATGTTCCTGAAGTTACCACTAACTTGCTACCTGTCAGTCAAATGATGAGAAATGGTAAAAGGGTGATATTCGACAATAAGAAATGCAAAATTTACGATGGTCATAAGAGTTTGATTGCCACAGCTTCTTTGCATAATGGTATGTATAAGCTAGATGTTAAAACCAATGAACAATTATTTAGCATCAAAGAAAGTCGAGATTTTTGCCATAGACGACTTGGTCATGCCAGCAAAGGTTATATGAGTAAATTGAAAAGTATCACAAATATTAACATTTGACACTTCAATGAATCGGAGTGTACCGTTCGCTTGAAAGAGAAGCAAAAAAAATACTTTATAAAGCGTCTCACACGAATACAGTTGAGAAATTAGAGCTTGTGCATGCCGATGTATGTGGTCCGATTGAGGCCAAGTCTATTAGCGGTTCACGTTATTTTCTGTTGTTGATTGATGACTTTACACATAAATCATTTGTTTATTTTCTCAAAAAAATAAGGATGAAGTTTCCCAAACGTTTAAAGAATTAAAGATAATGGTTGAGAACCAAAGTGGAAAGAGAATTAAAATTTTAAGGACTGATAATGGCGGAGAATTTTGTAGCAATGAAATGGAAAGGTTTCTTAAAAATAATGGTATAGTACATCAAACTACAGTTCCTTACAACTCACAAGAAAATGGCACGGCAGAGAGAATGAATAGGACAATTGTTGAAAAGACTACCTGTATGACGATCGATGTAAATCTAGACAAACGTTTCTGGACAGAAGCAGTCAACACTGCAGTATATATCCTTAACCATATTCCTACGAAAGCAATAAAGAACTTCATGAAATCCATTGTAAGAACATGAACATTAATTAGTGGGAGTGTTGGCATGCATTAATGTTAGTACGGTACATATTGTGATAGTATCACATTGCCACAAGTACAGACATCAAACTCACATTCAAAATCTCAAATAAAAGGATACAATACCAGTTATGATGACATTCACCGTTTCACAAAGGCGATTTATAAATAAATCATTGCACCAAATTTTTAAATTTTCTTTTTAAACAAATGTCAAAATGTCGATTTCAAACTCGGATTACGATCTAAAAATGAAATAATCAATAACATAATTCAGCAGAAAGAGTCACTATTGTAATATTCTAATTCATGAAATACATTTTTATAAAAAGATTGTTAAAAAAAATAAGGGTTAATAAAATTTCACTTTGACGTAAGACATAAAACTCACAAAACGTAATTTCTTGAAAAAAAACACCGAATGACAGATGTATTAGGTATGAAAAGAAAGGTAATAACATCAGCACGTCTCAACATCAATTTCCAACGAAAAGGCTAATTTTCACAAGAATTTCTCATTGCATCTTCCAACATCCGAAACAAGACGAAGCATTTCCAATTGACAAAAATTCGCCAGTAGATATTTTGGAATATGGACAACACGAATATCACCATCATTTGAAGATCCAAAAACAGAATAAAAAGTTAATTTTGGGAATTTGAAGTTGCGACGCCACTCATCAGCCAATTAGAGCACCGGATTTGCGAAAAAACTTGAAGAATGCATTAACAAATTCGCATCATTCTCGTATTAGACTTCAAAGGAGACACCACGTACGAATTTGCTCCTAAAATGCATAAAAATTAGTAAACAAGCGAATACCCGTGACAGTTGGGGTTAACATAACCTGAACAGAAGTTTAAGTGACAAATAAACATCACAGTGATTTACCATCAAGAAAGCCACAAAACAAGCCCGATTATTCCTTAATTGCGAGAAAAAACCATCCAAGGGAGAGAACAGCTGGGTTACCGATCGAGAACACACCTGACATTCCACAGTTTACCTGTCGGACCGTACCTACCGGAGAGACGAGAACGACGCCATCTAGCTATATCGAGGGGAATCGTCGGAGAATTTCAGCAAAATTTAAAATAAATTAAAAGAAAAACAAAGGTTAGTTATTAAGGAACATTCTTACTTGTGAGCTGAATTAAATTATTGAGATTGTCCGGCTATAATACTTTTCTTTCGCATTTATATTAAATCTAATTTAGAAAAATAAATAACGATTAACTCATTTATAGTCCGGCAGAGCGCGCCATCCAGTTATTTGTCAAATCAACCTCAGTTCATAATAATACGAACCATTATTTCTTATAGAGAAAAAAGTTTATGTAATCCACGTTAAATTTAGTTTTTTTGAATTGAATGAATTTAACTATTATTGATACAAAGGCATTCATCTTTTATTTACCTATTTTCATGTGTGTAGAAATTTAAATAAAGTATAAGTTGTTATCTACGACACGGATTTTTTATTGAGTAAATGCGAGAATTTCGAGAAGTAAGCGAACCTTCCCCCCTGAGAGATATTCAAAACACCAACCTGAACATCAAACCAGAGTCTCATGCTAAATAAAGAATTTAATTCGTAAAGTAAGTAACTATTGTAAAAAATTAGCACCGCAACGAGGAGCTATTATAATATATTCTGATATGTAACAGTAGGCATAGACAGTAGGTAGCTATAGAGAAAGTACATTGTCAGTTGTTACTTACTGTTTGACATGTACGTAATGTAAATTTAGTCGTTGTTGATCTAAATGTGTAATCCACTGTGTATTTTCTTATAATATAAAGACAATAAGAGTCGTGCTCCAACATATAATTCTCTATTTCGGTAGTATTATTTTATTAGCAGCAATCAGGAGTCTCCGATGTTTTACTAAATCGTTTATAATATGCACTAACCGTTTTAACAAGAAAAAGTTTCACTCACCAATTTACTAGGGATTTGGTCATTACCTGGACTAAACTCATCTGGTAAAGTGTAAGAAAATTAAAGTAGGTACCATGTAAAATAATTAGTAACTAGTTAGATTCAGAATTTAATAAACCAAAAGGTATACCAGAACGAGAAATAGAAAAAAACGTACCCGAAATTCTATTGCCTGTCTTGCAAAAAGTATTGTGCTTGAAAAATGCTGCTATTAGTGTCTTTTATGTACCAATTTGTTTTGCTGCCATTGTTATTATCTTTTATCTCAACAAAACATTTAATCTTCATCATTTACTGAAATCCTCCACTCATAAATTTGCTATTACAGTGGGTAATAAAGAACACAAAGCAGTTCCAAAAACGTGTTATATTATGTATTGTTTGTTATTGTCAAGTTAATTGCAAAAACAGATAAAGCGCATATGGGAGAAAAAGGCCCTAAAAAAATCGTGTCTGGTAGGAGTACCTCCTGAAGAATATCGCTACAAATATCCGTGTAATTTCAATTTTTCCGCGATTAGCCGTAGACAGTGAGGAAAAGAATATCTAGCACCCTACTTCTACTTACTTATAGAAAACAATTTATAAGCAGGTTACCGCACACTGTCACGCAACAAAGCGCTGACATTACTTGGGCTTTGTAAATGCTCCAAATTGCGAAGATTGTAGGAAGGATAATAAAGCACGTTTTAGTCTGCGATACAGTTGCGAGGTAAGCAATGGTATTAGGAATATTTGTGAAGATGAGGAAACTATACATCAAGTTATTCTCTATGGAGATGTAAAACCTGATCCATATTAGACCTGCAGCCTCAGTGTGAGGACCACTTGGAGCCACCCGTAGAACTACATAGTAGTAGCACTCTTTCTGTATGGTACAGGTGCTCATGTGCATGCACACCAAAATTCAACACTGGATATTTATGAGGAAACAAGATTTTACTCCAATGTCTGTTCGTTTGCAGGATTGTTTGGTTTGTGGGTACAAATGTATGAATCATCAACAGAGTAGTCTGCATCTTGTAAAGTTATATGCGTTTGTTCTCTTTTAATAAATCGTGATAATGATCACCGATTAATCAAAAACGACTACATGCACTTAGCCGAAACACAATAAAGTAGGTACTAAATTCGAATATATCTTAAATTGCTTTCCGTTTTAATAGTAAGAGCTTACACCTACCATCAAAGGATTTTTACTTTACCAGCGGAAATGCGCTATATTCAAACATGAAATAAACTTAAATTGAGAAATAAAGTACAGAGAACTAAAATAAAGTGCAAAGTATAAGCGTCAAAATACACATTTAGGTGGTCGATAAAACCCGATATACCAATATCGCAAGCACCAGCTTCCTAGAATTATAAAAATAATGAGGTTCGTAGTGTTTAATGGCAAATGTAAAGAGAACTAATACTTCCGCGTGTATTTTATACGCACGTATTGGCATGCTGCTAAAATGATAGCGCTGTTTGAAATATCTTCATATATGTAGTAGTACTGGAAATTCAATTGGAACAGTTAAAACTGGAATTTTAAAGAACGTTTGTCTACAGTTTTATCACTTATCTAATAATATAACGTACAATTTGGTCACTAGAGATCTTCTTCGACAAACATCTACAATTATTTATTTAATAAGAGTAGAGCAAACTAGATATGCGTGTAGAAAGTAAATTTATTTGTATGTATATTCCAAAAAAACGTGCTTGAATTAAAGATCTGTACATCTCACACAATCAAATCAGCTAAACATCCAGCGCTTAATGCGAATAGTAAAAGAAAACATCCACATCTTTAACATCCTTTATTCCAAGTAAGAATTACTATGATGTAATTACAAACAAAGATTTTATAATAGTACATAATTTTATGACCCTCTTAAGTTAATTACCCGACAATACCTACATAATAGAGTGAATACTAAATCAATATTTCAAAGATCATAAAACTACATGTATTAGAGCTACTGTTAACAGTATATCACTGCCCATAATTTGGACACAAAAATATTCATTTTGACGTTGTTTGATAAAAGATCTCCAATCTAACTTGACATCTGATTGAATTGCAACAAACCTATGGCCTGTGATTGAAGTGTTTATATACGAATATGTCAGTTTACATGTTCCATCTAAAATTAATCGATAAATTAATTTGTCCTCAATCTGACATTTTACTGGTAATCTTCGCCAACTTTACCTACCACCAATCAAAATAATAAAAGCTAATCCTGTATGTACACATTATAAACACTTGCTTGATGTTGGGCAAGATATACTTTCTCTTGAACCCTCAGGTTGCGTTTATAAAGCAATAATGCGTTGCATAGTACTGCGAATGGTACTATCTACAGAAAAAGGCTTTTTCTTTTAATACTCCCATTACACAGTCATATTTTTCTTCTTTTATTTAGAACAAATTTTGGAAAAATTAGAAACCCTCATGCGTAAATACATAAATCAAATTCAGTAAGCTGTCACAGCACAAACAATCACGCAGAATTTAAAACTGTGTTTCATTGGTTTCATGGCATCAAAATAGTCTCATTTGGTCATATTTCCGAAAATCATTGAGACCAGGATAAAGCCGAATCTTTGGAAGAAAACTTTGAAGACATGACGCTTTGAATTACATAGATTTAAAAGTTGCAGTCACCATCTTCAACATAATTTCATGCGGAGAAAGCTATGAAAGCTTGTTATTAGAATGCGACTGAAGCATTCAAGTTTATTAATTTCAAATTCAACTCTTGATTGACCAGAATATTATATAATTTAGTGAAGATCCGAGGAGAATTTGTAGAGGATGGTTTAGCATGTCTGAAAACACTAAACGTTTCTCAAAATCTATAGTCCAAAATTATACTGCATGCTACATAGATTCGGCTGAACACTTCTTCTTCATAATTTGAAGTTTCTGTAGATGTTCTCGTCCTTATCTTCGCTATCGTTGTTACAATTGTCCTTTTTATCAAAGCTGCAAAAGCAAGCACTACCACTTGCGTGATTACGTATCTGTGTCTAAATGGTTTTTCGTCTCATAACTATTATTTGTGCCGCAGGATTTCTTGTAGCTTCTGTCTCCTGTTGATACAATACAATGGACATTTTTCAAACTTAGCGAAGTTTGAGATTTATCTAAATCAGAAAATCTATAGGGAATGGAAATAAATTAGATTCAGCGGGTCAATAACTGAACAAAGATAATTTTGACAATCAGTAAATTTTTTGAGGCATTATTGAGGTGAATAGACGACTATAGAATTATTTATGAAAAATATATTCTCTTCCATGGCAACGCATTTTTTTCTTAAGCAATTTGTTCCTTAATGCCAAGCGCTGGAATACAAAAAATCTGGATTGGATCATAGAAGCCGCATACAATCTACTTATAAAAGACATGTTTGGGAATTCTATGTTAACACCGTAATTGAACAGAGTTAATTGTATCTAGAAGTTAATTTTAAGATCAATAACATTAATGCTAACCAATACTCTTAATAGCACTGATAGAGAGACATTTGGGATTAGGATCATGCTATTCCAGCACAATTCGCCTTAACAGAAACAGATTGCCTAAATCATTTTTGCGCAATAGGGTAAGAGATAAATCTAGTTGGATGGCGCAATATTCTGCTAATAAATAAATAAATAATTAATAACGAGAAACTCTGATATGCTTCATAATTGTATTTAATAATGGTTTATTAATTAAAGAATAGAATCACTTTATTTTTAGCAACATAAACGCTACCCGAGAATCTTCTTATTTTGAAGGCAAAAAGCGAATCTTTTATCTACTTGTCCCTCCATTATGCAATAGAGAATCGTTGTGAACACGAACTTAATCAAAATACTGTACTCTGTATTTATAGCCAACAAAGTTAGAATATGCATACATTGTTTGGATGCATTGCAACATTGAAGACAATTACATATGTAGTGCAACACTCTTATATAGAGTCATAAACAATCATGTTGAATGTCCGGGCATTTTGTGCAACTTGTAGTTCTATGTACACTCAT
>SMLS01039565.1:0-12914 GCA_004785975.1 Popillia japonica | reverse complement strand
ACAATAAATATAGAAACAGTTGCATTAAATTCTGCTATAAATATGGGTGTTACGGAGATTTAAATTTTAATTTTAAACTTATTGAAAAAATCTAACTGGTTGCGGAGATAAGGAAATTTCTATTAAAGTGCTTAAAGTGACTGGCATTCGTTGGTATGTCACACTTGACCATTTTGTAATATTTCGTCAAAACAATGACCATCTTCAACCTCTATAATGAATACGTAATAATTACGTAACAATTACGTCGCTTGTTTTTGGACGGAATAATTGTGATATAGAAGCTATCCACAAAGCATCCTCAAATCATTTAACAACAAATAATCATAAATCGTTATACAAGTTAATCTAACCGCTGAGTTTGACATTTTTAAAATGTCATTTTAAAAAGCAGTGAAACCAACCTCAAAAAGATTAAGTTTAGTATTATTTAATGGTGGAGGTGCCGGTAGGATTATGGTAATAATCGCATTTAATTAAGAATAATCTCATACGTTCTACATCATATAAACTGTGGAAACCTACAATTTTAGCTTCTAAACAACATTCCGATTATGCATGAAGTTATGGTAATAGCAGTTTCATTTCAAACACTAAGTAATCAAGTTTGCAACACTGCATGCTTCAGTGACAGTTGTCGTACCTGTCGTTTCGAAGAAATAGATAATGATTCTTAATGTTCTAGTATAATTCTAGCATAAAAAGTTCTACAACGATTACACAGCACGAAATTTTACATAAAACAGAACGCAGAATTTTAAATAAAGCATTCTTCCGCATTGGCAGCATCACATGCAAAAATTTAATTGCATCTCTACTATGAGCACACTCCACGCTAAACCGAGAAAGCTATTTAGAATTATTGCCCCCGCCGAACTCGTTAAATATAAAATAAACCGATATCAATGAAAGAAGGCGAGAAAAGCCGCAGGAATTTACAAGATAGCAGATACACACTCGTATGTACATTTTTCGCCGCTTGAAGTCTAATTTAAAACCGCACTTAGCAAGCGTTTCGTAAGTGGAAATATCTCAGCCTGTAAATTGCGGTTACCGTCATATTCGAGAATTTCTTCTCTCACCAATCTGGTCGGAATAAAATTCGTTGTTATATATGTTTGGAAACACCTAATTGACGGAAATCTGATCGTATAAAGATTGTAAAATATCTCTGGAAGGTATGTTAATGAAGTTGTAATATTGGTAATTGTACATATCTCATATCGCCGCATTTATTATTATAACTTTATGCGTGACAAGTGAGTGTAAAATATGCGTCAGTGCTGCAGTGAGAAACAAATTAACTAAACCTGAAACGATTGAATCATGAAAAACATCGTTTTATAAACATAAAAACTAGCTAAGAACAAATAACCTAGAAACTTTAAATTTTGATTAATAGATGGCGCATTCTCGCTTGTAATATAATTCTTCCTCTTGTACCATCCTAATAGTACGGCCCGTACTCGAGAAATTGTTATACCCGCTGTAATGGTCTTTTTTTTCTCGTATACACGGAATCCGCGGTATATATTATTCATCAATGTACGAGAGATAACTGAATTACCGACAGAGAGGATCCAGTGAATGGATTTCACTTCGGACACGCCCACATTACTTTCAAAGTATCGGTGATTACTTGTTCTCGGAGACGTGCCCAGACTACGTTAAGGTTAGTCCAGGGGAATATTGGTAATCGTCGGTAAGAAAGTAATTATAATAAATTGGGAATGCTGTGTGACTAGTGATGGGTATGAGTTTGACGTGAGTGTGCTTTTTGTAATTCTTTGAATAATGGAAGATTTTGGATAGATGTTTAACCGAATTAGATTTTTAACCGAATGGAGTTTAATTTGGTCTAAAAGTGGACAAAATATCTAGAAAATGCTTAAAAATTTCAAGGCTCAATAATGCCCTCTACTCTTCAGCAAAATTTTTGATTTTGTGTTAAAGAAAAAAATGACACAGATATACAGGGTGTTCTCGCATACTTGAAAAAAAATTAAACATTATGTATACTTACGTAAGTTAGTGCGATTTCCATCGCAAAATAAGAAATTGTAGTCACTTGTATTTTTTTGAAAAATAGTCAACATTTTCAGGACGAACAGTATTACAACAATTGCTCGAAATTTGCACCATGCACTTGTAGACATAACCGCGCGCGTCGTATAAGTGAATTACGTACAAATGGAATAACATTTTGTTCCCGTATGTTATTTGTTTCCGCAATGATTCGCTCCCTTAATTGTTCGATATCATGAACCTCGGTACGATAGACACGCTGTTTCAAACAACCCCACAGAAGGAAATCAACTGGATTTAAGTCAGGGGAACGGGCCGCCCACGGTACAGGCCCTTCACGCCCTATCCAGCAATCTACGAAGACATTATTTAAATGTTCACGTACACTCACATTCTAGCTCTAACATTAAGAGAAATATCTTCGAGTAACTCTGGCAGAGTATCATTTAAAAAATTTAAATACACCTATCCATTGACGCGGTGTGGTAAGAAAAAAGCTCCGACAATGAAATCATTAATTATTCCCACCCAAACATTAAGCGAGAACCGCCGTTGATGGTGTGCATGGCGAAGTAAATGTAGGTTTTCAAACTGCCATTCGTGTGCATTATGATAATTAAATGTACCATTGCGCGTAAAAGTCGCTTCATCGGAAAATAAAATATTACCCCACAAAGTTTGCATTTTGTTCATGTCTTTCGCCTAACCACTCGCAAAACGCGTCTCTGGCGGCGTAGTCTGCCGGTAATAAACTGTGCACGCGTTGGTAATGATAAGGATACAACTGATTTTCGCGTAACGTTCTCCAGACAACGGAATTGGAGACATGGACGAGTCTAGCAAGTTCCCTTGTGCTAAATGTAGGGTTATTGTCAATTGCTTCGACAATTTCTTCCTCGGCATTTATTATTCGCGCACTTCTACCTAGACCTTCCGGTCCTCGAGGTTGGATTCGGCCTGTGGCTCGCAATCGTTGAACAACTCGTACAAAAGTCGCGGGCCCGGGCAAACGTCTATTTGGAAATAACTGCATGTATCTTCTATGGGCGCGTGCACTATTCTGTTCACACTCTCCGTAAATTAACAACATGTCTACCAGTTCATGATTAGGAAAAGCCATGATCATAAAAAACAATAACTTTCTTCAAGTAACGCCAACACTGTTAAAAGTTACGAACGAAAATACGAACTTTAACCATGCGCTGACAAAATATTACTACGACACATAGCCGATATAATTGAGACGTGCATTTTCAGCATTCTTAAATGTAAACAGTATCAGATGTTGCCAATTACCTACACATATCCATCCAACATACGGAGACCTTGCCCATGTGTTGGTAAACATCGGTTGATAAGTTTTGAGGAGCTGATGTAGTGCATTTTTTGTTTCGTACTGACCGAACGAAAAACATTTGCCCAAAACTTTACTATTTTTTTCTCGATTATACAACTTTTGTAAAAAATTCTTTTTCAAAAAATATTCTACATATTATCAAGATTCGACGGTTAAAATTTTTGCGATGTATGTGAGAACACCCTGTATAGATATCTAACTTAACAATATAACAAAATCAAAACTCTACATTGAGAAGAGGAAAACAATTCTAACGACAACCCAAAATTAGTCAAAGTTTTGATAATTTTGTTAATATTTACTATAATAGCCTCCATTATATATCACTTCCTCTAATCTTCTAGCCATTGAATTAACCAATTTCTGACAAAAGTTAGGAGAAATTTGTTGCCGCACGTCTTCACACTGTTGCCAAAATGTATTACCGTTGCGAAGATTCTGGTTGCCCACTATATTACCCCCAAAAAGAGACTCATATATCCCCATACATTCTCTATAGGATTTAAGTCTGGAGATTTGGATGGCCAATCTATCACTATCACTTCTTGGTGCTCCTCGAACCATCGTTTTACTAGGGCCGCAGTATGAATTGGACTATTATCCTGGACGAGGACAATATGTCAATATGTCATTTGCGTAAGCCAATGGTAGGATATAATCCTACAGAAATGTGATGTATATTTGGGCAGTTATTCGCCCATTCATTGGGACAAAATTTCCTGGTCCATGACTGGACAGCCACGTCCAGTACGCGGCAGTTACTCGCCCACTCGTCCTTTTCTTGACGACATATTTTTTGTGAAACCCTGTATTTACGGGTCAGTATACTTTTTTTGCAAACTTGGTCAGATCGGAACGTTTTTTGTCCGAAAAAACCACATCCTCCAAACAAAATACAGGTGCTACATTGCAAATTCCAAACGTTTTTGAGCGTGATCTGCAGTAATATCCACAACACGTGCAAGTCTCCTACATCTTCTACCATCTTCTATTATAATCTTCAATTGACACCATTCTTGGTGCGCCAGATTTTGGTTTCACCGCGATATTGTTGCAGCGAAGTGCTTATATTAGGGTTACATTGGTTCCGCATTTTTAACCGGTTATAATAGACCACCGTAATCATGGAATATCTATAGGGCTAATATTTAACATAACTTGTATTTGGTCGCACGTTTAGAATGATTCTGAACTAGTACGACTGTGGAACCAAAGCAAGCCTGTTATGAACGCACAGTTCACTGATAGTACCTACATATATAGCTTTCTCACCTTATTTAAGTTCCTCTCTAAACTTGATGCAAGACTTCTGTCTTATATAGTACACTCATAGAAAGTAAAGATTGGACAGTTTCCATATAACAACGTATTGAAAGTGTCCAATCTTTACTTTCCATAAATGTACATATAGTTCAAATAATTTAGCAGTGGACTTTTGTCACAAATGACGGTGTGCGCCCATGTTCTGTCAGTTGTTTATTAATGGTGAATGGTTTTATTCTTGAGAGGTTGCACCGCTGATTATACATAAGAATAATAGTAATAAAAAATAATAATGATAAAATTTATTTTCTCAAATATGATACAAAGTTGACAAATAAAGAAATATATTAACGACGACGTATCAGAGAAAAAGAGAGAGAGAGAGAGTTCAGGCATCAATATCTTGAAGCCTACTCTTCCACTCTGCCTACACCTAACCTAAATACCTAAGTCTAGACTTAACCTAAATATTTGCCTAATTCCTAAATATTTCAAGAATGTTATACGACATCAACAGAACCAAGTTATCATTCAAATGGCTTTAAAAGCAGCATAAAAACGTCGAGTACACAAACTCATATGTTCAGTAAAGTCCGTCATTCAAAATAATACCTAAATTTTTAACAGATCTCTTCAATTCAATCTGCACACCACCAACAGAAATTTTTATACTAGTTCGAACGTCGAACTTGTTTGGACCAAAAACTATCAGCTCAGTCTTAGAAGGATTTTTGCAAAAAGAATGTTTCCTCGATATACGTAATAGAGAGACGTTCTATATCCTGATTCAATCGGTCGCAAGCTTCTTTCACTTTTTAACGTGAAACCGAGTAGTACAGCTGCGTATCATAGCCATAAAAATGACATTTATCAAACTGCAAGTACATACTTAGCAAAATGACATACATATGTAGATAGAATACAGGAGAGGTCCCAGGATAGCACCTTTAGGTACACCTCTTATAATTGGGAGAAATGAGGCGACATTTCATCAACCAATAAACGCTGCATTCTTCCAGTAATGCAGCTGAAAAGAAGTTTCACTGTAGTAGAACCAAGGCCAACATGATGCAATATTTCTAATAGTCCCTAATTTGAGGGATTAAGGTGTCACAGGCCTTAGAATAATCTAGCAAGCACATAGGAGTCAAGTTATCCTCATCAGAACTACCAACTATATCATCAGTTATGTTTAAAAGAACTGTGTTGCAACTATAGTTTTTTCTAAAGCTCGACTGTACTTCCTGTTCTAATTGCTGCTTTTCTTGCATGTGTTGTTTGTCAGTTATCCATAAAAATGTGTCACTAGATACGTAGTTTTTGTATATTTATTTTTAAGACACGCGAGCCATTAGTGTGATAGGCGTAGATCCAGTCCAAAGCGCTACGCACGCTTGCTTATAAGGAGGTCAATACTAACGGTATAAAAAGAACGCGCACAACAACGTCGATTTTTCTCATAGATATAACATAGTTGAGACGCATCAACCACCTACAGAAAAAGATAGAGGCATGGTAGATTGATGCTTTTTGAATGAATCATCACGGATTTGCAAATTTATCTGAATGAATAAGTGCATCCAATCGCTGAAAAACAAAGTCTACAAAGAGTTACAAACACATTCTTAACAAGGTGCAAATCTGCACTCCTACACAACATTAAATATCTTACCTGCAATGCTCATTGCTCATTCAGTGATGTTTTGTGTCTTATGCTTATGCAAATTTTACTAATTAACTACAACGTAGCTTAATCCAAGCATTGAATCTGAATGCAATCGCCCACGTTTCCAACACGCATTTACTCGCATTTAGCCGTAGTTCTACAAGATTAACACCTCGAAAGCTTTTAAGAAGGCTTATCAATCTTTTGACCATTACTACCGCTTTTGTATATTCCGCACACGTATACGGCAGCTTTAACGTGAATACTTTAACTATCGTGCACCTCGCACATTGATGTCGTTAATTTAAACACCACCAATGGTATACATATATTGGAGACCTCTTGCACTAAAATATTTGATTCGCGCAATCGTTTTATCAAGAAGTTCCACGAACATCTATAGATCTCTCAGTGCTTTGTACATTAGATATAATTGCTAAGATTCCGCACTATCGCAATCTGTGTAACACAAATGAAATTTATGGCGAATGGTTAAACACCTCGCTGTTATCAATGGGGATCTGCATTTGTTGCCGCATTCCTGCTAAGACGCTTTCATTGGAATAAATCTCTAAAGTAGAAGTAACCTTTGCAAACGAGAGATTCTTAAATAGTTTGCATCTATAATCTTTTAAATGAGGAGATTTTATTTCTTCTCTGTTTGATAAAATCTGTTTTATTGTAAAAAATCCGCTAAGTTCTTGCTGGGTTATGTGTATCTTGAACATCTTTTTAGTAATCCTATACGTGTCAATTTCAGCAGGTTGCTTGTAGAGCAGTAGATCTGGTTTTAATTGAGAAAAACATTTCTTAGCCCATGAAGAAGGTATGGCCTCCTCAGAGTTTGCAAAATAGTTTTCCCCAAAAATCTTGTTTGGATTTTGGAAATATTATAGATGGCTACTATACCACTAGAGAGCAGACCAACAAAAGCTTGATGGACCAAAGTGTTCTTTTAGCAAACCAGCACGTCTTCACTTAATTTTCCTCATTGCTTTCTTTTTGATCGACTCACAAATTGTTTGTATTAGGTTTAGGTTACTGCAGAAGAAAATGCGAAAAAACTAAAATCAAAATTTTTTCAAGTAGTAAAATTTTGGGTGTACAGGTGGAAGGCGGGGAGAGGGGGGTGGAGGGGGCATTACCCCACTAATCCACCTTGAGTCAGCGAAATTTAGTTTTCCTCAACTATTTCACGACTTACACATGGTAGATTGTTAAAAGTTTGAAGCAATGTTGGGAAAAGATCATCAATTTTCAAAATTATATTTTTCAAAAAAAAGGGAGGGTAGCGAAACTTTTTCTAAATCTTCCCATAAACTCGTTTGTTTTGATTTTTGTCGTACTTGTTTAGCATTTCTAGGTTATTAAAAGTAGAAACTAAACAACAGTCACAGTAATAGGATAATTGTTCTCCAATGCCTAAAAAATTATGACTTAATACTGGAAATGCATTTTTGAGGACCAAGAAGGATATACTTGCACCATTCGAATTGACAGACAGCGTTTTGACAGAGAAAAACATCAAATCTTTGAAACAAACTTCAACTCCCATTGATTGCTATGCTTTGTACTTAAAAGAATCTTGGAATATTGCAGATATAATTGATAGAATTCATTTTTTGAAGAACGGACTACATTTTTACGCCAGAATCCACTACAGGATTGATTTGTGCAAAGCTATTAAAAAGTATTGGAGCTTAGCTGGTTTGACCATACAACAAGGATTGGTTCAGAAGAACAGCAATCCAAAACGCAATTCACCAAAGTTCTTTGTGCTGCAGTTTGAATCCCAATTAAACCATCTTTTGAGGCCCCAGTTCGAGTTAGAGACCTTCTTCACAATAATATGAGATGACTGAGTAAAGGCTTGGAGTTTGAAAAATTTTTTGCAACAATATTGGGGGACATTAAAGAATTTCCTTGAAGTAGTGATTAAATTCTTCTTCCTTGGTACTTCTCCCACTCTAAGATCTAATTCTCCGAAAAAGATTCTCCTTTCTCCGAACAATAATGAAGGCATGTAGACAGACCTAGTTAATAATTTTTTGGAAAAACTTAAGTGCGACTTTCGAAATTTATTGAGAAAGCTGCGTACCTAATTAGCAGCAGTTTTCTCACATGCACCCAATAGAATATGTAGTAGTAAGGAAGCAGATGTTTTTAATTGCAACAAAATTGCGGCCAAAAATTGGATTTCAAGATGATGTTACACATTAATGTTGGGTATTCATGCCCAAGTTTGGACAAATCTTGGGGGAATTCATAACTTTAACCATAATTTGGTTTATCATGTTTAGATAAGTTGAACGCCAAATTTAAAGAGGATTGTTCAAAATAAAAAAAATTAACTTTATTAAACACGAACAATATCATTCAACAACTTGTAATAAATTAATATAACTATCAGTAGCAATAGCTTTTCTGTATGAGGTTTCCTCGAAGTAATCTATACAGAAAAATTATTATTATTATTATTATTATTACTGCATTTTAACACAATAGGGTCATCGAACCGTATGTAGGAAATCATAGTAAGCCGAGCAAATATTTACAAACTACATGAATGATATGCTCATTCATGCAGCCTACAACTCTATTACATCAACAAACCAGTTCATGTAAATAGTAAAATCTGTACACAAACAACCGAATAAACATTATTGTAATCAATTGCGTGTAGACATTGTTAAATGTTTTGCAATATCTTCCTGGAATCCAGTAAGAGATAACTGCGTATGATGCAGTTATTTTCTTTGGACTAAAACGTATAGCGTTGTGGCGAAAATGTTATTAAGAAAACTCTATTTCCATTATTCATAATCTAACTGGATGCATTTAATAATATAAGCGCCAGATTTATTATACTATGCTGTAAACGCCAAATTAGATGGCGCGATACAGCTCGAGCTATTATACTGGGTGGCCAAACAAGAATGCAAAGTGCTGTATCTCGGAAACTATTCGCTTAAGAGGGTTGCGGAAAAAAATATATTACTAAAATGGTCAAAAGAAGACCGTGGAAAATATTGTCACTTTTCCAAGATGGCCGCCAGGGGGAGTAACTACCATCTTTTAAAGTGATTTTTCACTTAAATCCACCTACTAAATATTAATGAAAAATATGTGACGTATCTATTAAAATAATGTTGAGGGGAAAGGGAGGAGGGGGAGAGGGGCAATCCGATGTTTTTTTTTATATAAATTGCTTCTTAAATAACCAAAAAACCATATCAAAAATTTTGGGTTGAAAATAACTGAAAACAACGATGAAAACGAATTATTTAATACTTTGAAATTGAAGCGTGGTGTCATTTCTCTTCCACCATACTGTACACGTATTCAATAGAAGCGCAGATGCAAGCCAAGAATCATCTGTTTATACGACCTTGAACTACAGACTATTGTATCGTACGAAGTCAATGGCCATACGTTTTAAAAATAAAGGTAAAATTTAAGTTGAGGGAAAGCCGCATTGAATGAAAAAAATGTAATTACTGCAATTATTTTATGGCGCTTTAAGCTCTTTCTTAAAGGCTACTACAAAATTGAGTTCTTTTCTTTTATTTGTGAAAACTAGTTTTCAGATTTAAATTTTGGGTCCGGTGAGCTCTCTTTCTCTCAGGGGTGTTCACGAGTTGTAAATACTGGGTATTATCAAATAAGTTAACCAACATGAAAAATCACTTCTCTCAATAAGACAACAATTTAATTTATACGTAATTTTATTATAATTACACAGAAAGTAAATAAGAACAAAACAAATTTGATTTTGATAAATAGGCAATATTAATTGGTCAATTAAACATGAATAAATGAAATAAATGAACTTAATTCTAATAAATAATTCTCTAAACTTAACAAAACTTATTATTAGTGACCTCTGTTGTTGAATTAATAAAAATTTAAAAATAAAAAGAAAACTAACTTATCGGCCGTGTGATTGGTTTGAATTGAATATAATTCAAGGTCAACTTATAAAATTCGTGGTTCGGCGTCGGTTTTCGATAATTTGAATATTTTAAATAGTACTTAAAATCTCTCAAATGGACTTTTGGAAAATTCTAACCTTTCTTCCTAGGATCGACCTATATCAGGAATTACAGCTTTGGAAAATGATAAAATCAGAATATACGGTGTAGATTGGCTAGTTCTAGTTGTTGGAAAATAAAGTAATGATTAGTAAATCGATTCAACTTAAAATAATTTCAGGTACAAATCCAACGAAATTGTTGGCGTCCTTTTTAGAAGAAGGAATTACACAACCAGTTAACTCCTTGACGACCAAAAACATACTATTCAGTTATTCAACTTTTTCTCAAAAATTGATATCTAATCGATGATTTCTATTGGCGAAAATGGAAAGCAATATTGATGCTGACAATTTGAAGACATGAGAAGAAAAATCAATTTTCCTTAATTTAATAATTTTCTTGGTTAGCTTTCACTAATATAATTTTTTTACCTTATTAACATTATACTTTCCGATATCTCTTTTAACATAATATTTTACATTAATTAAAACATTTGGTCTATACAAAATTTATCTTGATGACATTTTCTGGTTCTTGGTTACTTAATTTCTATTGGAATGCCTAAATTATTGTCTAAATTTTACACAAATAAATTAGATTTATATTTCTCTTTTAATTAATTAATTAATGAATTTCTATGCTCTCCAACTTAGTTTAACCTGTCTGATACTCGGTCTCTTGGTACAATATCACCGTCCTTGTCACATTGCACCGAATAACAGCTAAGTCTCCCCGAAGTCTTCCAGCTGGTCTAAATATTTAGTTTCGAGCTCTAGACAAAGAGCGTGCATTAGCGGTTTTCTTAGAGTTTAGTAGAGCTTTTGAAACTATTGATAGAAAACTGTTATTACAAAAAATAGAGAGTATAGGTATTGTAAGTAGAGCTAACGATTGGTTCAAATCATTGACTGATCGTTACCAGGTAGCTAAGTATGGAGGAGAAACATCGGAACGAGCATGTACAAGATATGGGGTTCCGCAAGGAACGGTATTGGGGCCACTACTTTTTAATTTATATGTTGATGATTTGATGAATAGACTTAAGAATTGCGATGTGGGTATGTCTGCAGATTACACAATGTTGTATGTATGTGGCAATGATATCGAGAATATAGCCAAAATAATTAATGATGAACTTGTTTCAGTTTATGCATTGATGTGCTATAACAGTATAAGCATTAATGTTAAAAAATCTAAATTTATAGTTATAGGTAGTACACGACATATCAACAGCGCAGAACATACATAAGTACAATACAAGAAATGTTGATAATTTCTTTATAGAGACCTACAGAAGAACCCAAACTGTTAAAACGGTGCTAGCGAGTGGTCTTACTCAATGTAATGACAAACCCTACCCAGTCTTCTCGAATTGGGACGAGTGGAGAAATGGTGAAAGGAGAAAACTGAAAACCCAAAATAAGTAGACAAATGAGGTCAAAAGGAGGTACTACTGTAGGTACCTATGTGCGTGAACGATTTGTATTCTCTCTAACAATCAGGCAGCCATATCACATAGTTTCCAAGCTAGTATGGCAGTGTTTGCAAAACCTAACTCTTCTGGCTAAACACACATATCAACAAGATGAGGATTTACGAAGACGAATTAAGTGATTGAATGGTTAACCCACTCCTACCACTCGTCATCTAATTTGGCGCTCACACTACTCGCATCTCTTTCATTCCTCTTTATCCCACACCCACATTTCAAGCTCTACACGCTTACGCAATCGCAAGTTTGGGAAGCAGAGCTTAGACAATTGAATCAATCCATTACTTTATTGTTTGTATTCCGTTAAAAAGTGCCGTGAATTCGGGTAATTTATCATAGCACACTAGAAACATGACGGGTACATACGAATATACTTTCATACAGTTTGTATAATTAATGTATGGAGCGACTTTTTTTTGAATGGTTGGATACGCGTCGCAAAAATTCGAATTTATTTCCATCCTACACAGTCTGACCACAAAATTGATGACCGCATAACTTACTATGTGTCTAAGATATTTTCTTTTTGTTACAGGCTGCAATTGTAATCCACGTGGATCTGAGCTGACGACATGCGATATCAAAACGGGAAATTGTCGATGTAAACTTCATTATATCGGTCGAACCTGCGACAAATGTGAGGTAAGCGTTATATACATATCTACTTATATGTATGTACTACTATGTAGTACGCACCCTAATTAACTTTATAGTACCGCAATCATATGTTGTACATATAGCGTACCTACTTGATCTTCTCGTAACTAATAATGTCGAGTAACGCTAAACAAAAAGAAAATAATTATTCGATAGGAACTAAGCGTGTATAGGGTATCGGTTACTCTATAATTATTAGGGTGATGACTGTGCGATCCTAAATGCACACAAACAAATAATTACGCTTTGATTGGTTTCTCAATAGACATGTAAGTAATTCAAACGAGGCGAACACGCTGACGAAACCTGCGTTTAATTAGTTTCGAATTCGTTTGATAAATTTGATTAATGTCTGAAGATGCGAGGAAAATGGTTATTTTGGTTATAAAGGGAACGGAATAAATTCGAATTATTACTCAA
>SMLS01039475.1:0-12940 GCA_004785975.1 Popillia japonica | reverse complement strand
AAGTCAATGGCCATACGTTTTAAAAATAAAGGTAATTTTGCGTTTTTTTAAATAATGTTATGACAATAAAATCGCTGTTGTGTTGAAGTTAGAGTGAAAAGGGCGTGTTTAATGCAATTATGTTATGCTTTCGATCGATAAATGAAAATTTAAGCTGAGGGAAAGTCGCATTAAATGAAAACAATGTAATTACTGCAATTATGTTATGGCGCTTTAAGCTCTTTCGTAAAGGCTACTACAAAATTTATTTCTTTTCTTTTATTTGTGATAAATTGGTGGTTCTAAAAACGACCTTTTTGAGAGACAGGAGTAAATGTATTACAGGAAAGGCCCGATGTGTTGCCCATTTTCAAGAACACGCCTGTAATCGTCGTAAATCTTGCACTAATCAGCTGCCGGTGTACAGTATGCGTCGAAGTTTGTGACATGAGAAATAATTTCTTTTTCTCGTTTACGCTTACAGATAGACCCAAGCAAGGTGTATTATATGTTTTTGTTTCAAAATCGTTGTAGCTATCATCCCTTAAAAGCATGCTTTGTATATCGCGGACCCCCTGTATATGTACACAAAAAGACAGCCCAATTAATTTCAGTTTAGAAGTGAACTGAAAGCCTTACAACTAATGTTAATTTTCTTCTCCAGGATTGATACTAAATGTACAACTAATCTTTGCTATACTACGTAAAAATGTAAGTATTGTTGTATTAACTCTTGGCAGCACTTCAATTTCATATATTCAATTTTCTCAGGCTAAGATATATTTTTGTTAGTGAAGAGATGGAATGATTTTGAAGATTTCCCATGGCGCTGTTGGTAAAAATATCTTACAGAATACTAGGAGGTATTGAGGCACATACACTATCTTGACTTGTGGGAAGCATTGTAGAGAAACTACTAAATTTAAAGCATCATTGAGCATGGTTCTTGTTTATTGCATTTTAAACTTGTTTTTGTTTTACTTTGAAGAAACAGGCTTGGGTAGATTTGTGACGTATAATTGAAAAAAATCTTCATAGGAAAAATGCATTTCTAAAGTCCTAAGTCCCAATAGCTTTAAAGTGTCTTTTGATGTTTCTAGAATTAAAAAGCGATACATCCGAAATATTGAACGCATCCTCAGGTGATTGGTGTAAAGAACAGTAACCCCTATGAATTTGTATTTTATGGGACAAAGTGACGGAAACGTTACCACAACAACGCTAGAAGCATAGGTTAAACTTATTGGTTTAATGATCGAATGTGTTTTTCTTTGCTACATCCACACACAGGATTTTTCTTTTTTCTCTTAAAGGATTAACAGATTTGATGAAATGCCTCAAGAATTTAGGTACTTTTAATTGCTCAGCCAGAGATAATTGCGAGCCCCATACAGCATTCAGCTTCTCCATCTTGAATATAAGAAAAAGTGGAGTTCATTTTCTATTTTTATCAATTTCTGCGAACATTGGCCATGTTCTCTGAAGTATCAGTTCGAACTTTTCTGGCATTTCGTTGTGAAACAATTTTTTCTGGAGTCTGAACTAATCGATTTTCTTGGCAATTCCAAATTCGTCTAAATTGAAGTAGATTATCTTTTCGATGCTTAGTTGGTCATTGAATTACATAAATTTATTTCTATGTAGAGCAAAATCCATAGAAATGTTTAACAAAATCCATAGAAATGTTTAGTAATGTGTTAGATACGTATATGTATGTGTGGCCTAAACTGGTACTTACATATATGTGGTCCGTGGCAAACACTTGACTTAACAGTATTTCTTAGAACAGCTAGAACCCGATCATCTGTTCCAACTATAAAAATTATAAAGGCAGTTATTTTCTTTTTTTAGAAGGTGACGAATTAAAAGTGAACTTTCATTAGCTCAAATTGATTTTCGCTCTGGCAGATTTGCAACGGTAAGAAATCCTAAATAGAAGAAAGACTAAGATTTTGCAATTTAAAAAGTAGTTTCATAATTCACCAAGATTTAGGTATATAAAGTGTAGCTGCAAAATGCATTCTACCGCTTCTAAACAAAAGGCCGAAAGAATGATCGATCCAAAACTGAACACTAGAACCAACTTTCTTAAAAGTGTTACTATAAACGAGTTATGGATTTATGGTTCTAATTCAGAGACAAGAGCTCAATTTTCTCAATAGAACAGATCTGACTAGCCACAACCCTAAAGTAGGCTGAGCAGTATCAAGATAATCCTATATATCTTCCAGAAAATAGCATTGTTCATCATGAATCCGTATTGATGATGAACAGAGTTCCAAATTTGGTTGAAAATTTAGTTGCTCTTCACATTATTTGATAAAATCAAATTCTCCTAAACATTCCTTTGCCCACCCATTTATGTAAAAAACGCCTAAAATGCATAAAGTTAAAACCTTCCTAATTTAACGCCAATAGTTTTGAAGCAAACACATATCCAAACAAAAAAATTATCTCTATTTAATAACTCTCACAGAAATTAGCGACACTAATTTGTGTAGGTAAACAACAATTACATTATTTAGACCGCTTCTAATGCTATTTACAAACCTTATTAAGCTATCGAAGATTTCAAACGGATTTTTTCATGTAAAAGTTATTTATCGTCAGTAAACTATGCAATGTGTCTACGATGTGAGATGTTATTATAATAAAGTTATTAAATTAGAATCACTTTGCATAATACAGTTCAGAATTTTCCACGATACTCACGTTTTTACACCCAGCTAAAGTAAACACTCATATGTTACAGTGGCGCTAAGCGGTACATTGGTGGAAAAATACGGATGAGTATGGACCAGAAAAATACACAATAACTTTTAGATTAGCGTTTGTAGATATGTTGGCACGTACTTTTATTTAAGAGAAAAGGGCGGAGAAGATGAGGAGGAGCCAAATTTAAGATTACCTCATGACCAGTAATTACCACAAGTTTATTATGTACCTATTATACGTCGTGTAATTGTGAAATTATTGTTAGTCAACAACTTAATATGTTTCGAAAATACGTTTTCAATTATTTATTGAATAGATGTTCAAATTTTCCAGAATTTTAGGACAATTAATCAAGAGGTATTAATAAATTTTTGCATATGAATGTTGTTTGTGATCTATGTATGCGAGTAGGAAATTGTTTGGAAGTTGTTATTGCTGTTCAAGTTAGATTTAGATGTTTGACACGTGAGTAGCTACAACCGATCGTTAATTTAAAAAATACAAATAAGTATACAAAATATGTATACCGTAGTTTGAAAAATGAGTACTTTCAGTTAAAAAACCCAAGTATAAATTTGCACATTTATGTAGTTTAGATATCGTTTGATTAGACATACGAATACTTCTCTCCATCTCTCTCTTGTACTTAAAAACTTATTAAGTTTTATAATTGCATGAGATAATCATGACCAAACTCTTGACAGAAGTGGAAAAGTCAAGCTCAATTTAGTATTCCGAGGAGTCTTCTCGAAAATGTTCTCTTGAACACTATAGGCACTAGATACGTAGGTATTTCGCCAACTAAGTTGCCAGTGTAGAACTACACTGAAGTGTAGTGTAGAAAATGGCAACTTAATTGCCGAAACCCGTAACTAGTGCTTATAGTGTTGGTGTTAGTCAGGAGCCACAATTTCTAGTCCAAGTTGCAAAGGTACTACTCTGACGACCACCTAAGAGCCACAGTGATCTAGATACGTATCCATCCAACTTAGTTTGCTCAGAGATACCTATTTTTAGCTTGTAAAGATACTTATAACATGCTGAGATACTTTTTAATAGAATGTCATGATTAAAAGCGTCTGTCTTTATTGAAATCTTTAGATTTACTGAAAATGTATCGTCTCTTTTATTGACAATACTGCTTTATAACGCTGTAGTGCAATAATAAGCGGATCTTAAGCCATTCCTCTTGAATAGGTAGAAGATTATATCAATGGTAACAGATGATCACAAAAATTTTGGAAAAGAATGCGTACGACAGCTTTTGGGTGTAATTTCTTGTGTTGTGGGGTGCAAAGCTAGTTCGCCTCCACGTGGTGCACCCTGGGTAACGCTAAATGAACTAGGCAATACTGACGATCAGACAAACCGAAAAGGCTCTGCTGATCACGCAGGACATGTAATCCAAAACTGTGAAATATGGTCAACTCTAAACAGCATACGAGCCAAGCGGTGAAATCCAAATTGTGAAACATACCACAGAACTGACTGTAGGATAGCGTATGAAGGGACGCATGAATCATCACACATCACAGTCGATAGCCTATATTAATGGTCTCCATGTTTGTTTGTAATCTTAATTGTAACCTAGTGATTGTAATTTGATAATGCGTCCTAATACCATACGATAAATAAATAAATCTTGCGTTGTGAGATTGTAGAAAGAGATATAATGAATGCCTTCCTTTAGTAATCAAGAATTACACTAGTCTCCAATCAAGAATTTCTTTATAATTTCTTAATTAAAATCATTCTTATTGAATGAAATCTTTCTTTAGCACGATTCAAAGTTCTATTTAGATTTCATCCACTAACTTCTATAAAATTTTTTTGGTGAGTATATACATATATACAGTTTTTCACTTTGGGTGATTTCAGAAATTCTAAATAAATCTAAGAATCTCAGGATCCATTTAAATGGCTTCATAGAGGTGCATTGTTTTATATGAAATCTGAGCTTTCTGAAACACATTTGTTTGTCTACATTGAGATGCTATTCCAGAGGAACTGCTGAAAATTTTATACTCAAAGATTGACGAGAGATTTAATTTTGTCTAATTTATTAAGTCCTGCTTGGTTACGTGCAATAAATCCTTGATTGTGGTCCACTAACACTGTATAAACTTGCAAATTTTCTCAGATTTATTTACTGACATTACACTAAATTCGTGGTCCTGGCTCAGATTACTATCTAGTATTTGGTATCTTACTTTCTCGAACCATTTTTTCAATTTATTACTAAAAAAGTAATAAAAACAATATGGAGGTTTTCAAGAGCATGATGGTATATGAGTATCGAGTTTTCCTTTAGCTTTGCTAGCACTTAAGCCACTAACGTTGTCAAATTGATATTTCTGGGAAATGTCGAAAGATCATTGAAGTTGTTACTAAAGCTAATAGTTCTATCATCACTATCGAGTACAGGGAAATTTTTCCAATACTTCATCGCATTTGTGACAAATAAGTTAATTACAAAGAACGTTGCTTTTTTGTTTTTGTTTAAGGCGCTGCTCACAATTTCTGCTTTATAGGGATAATAGTTTTCTATCTTGGAAATCCCATTATATAGAATTGGTAGCCTTAGCGCTAATTCAAACCTTTTGCTGCTTCTCAAACTTTAGGATGACTTGATATGATCCAGAAGAGAGTTTTTGAAATGTTGCCTGTTCTGGAAACAAGGAACATACTTCAAAAAATTTATAAATTTATTCTAAATTTTTACCAGATATTAATTTCATTTCTATAATGCTATAAATAGCCAGTGGAAAATTTACGTTTAGTCTTCTGAAATTCGCGTAACATTCATCACGGGTAAATATCCATCTGTCAGGAAATACAATCCAAGAAAAATGTATTCGTGATTCAATCCATCCGGGTCCTGTATAATCACTTACACCAAACAATAACACGGTAGATGCAGATTCATGTTGTAAAATGATATCAACCACTTAACTACATTTATCTCCCCTCCATTTGCTGAATCCTGTTAACCAGAGAACATTAAATAACTAACACAATGGGCGTTAATGCGGCTATATCTCCCGTGTTATGAAAAACTCATCCGCCTTTTGAGTAGTGTGGGAGAATTATAATAGGTACCGGTGGTGTTATCCAGTGATTTCAAACAGGCACATAATAAAACTGATTTAATATATATTATAGCATTGGGGTGGTCATAATGCGTTTATATATTTCTTCTACTTTACTTTCTCCTGTAAGAAGCATGGAATTATATTTCAGGGCAGCTGTTTTATTTCCTCTTCTTATAATATTTAATCTAATTTTGTAATACGGTAGTAGGAAAATCGTTATAGTATAGTTGAAGTGCAGTACAGAAGGAATTACATAATATCATCATTGGTTATAGACGGGGAATTTGACATCAACTTCTTTACTAACAAGACAATGATAAATTAGAAAGTTAGATACATAGAAACACATTTCCATGTTAATATAAATAGAAAGCAAAAGTAAGAATGTTAAATACATATAATTTAAACACAATAATGCATCGTCGAAGGATTAATTAATATACGAATATTCAAGTGATAAATTAAACTAGATATTTAAGAATTAATGATGCTCTCGTAGCATTTTGATTGGAATCCTTTAATCAGAAATAGCCCAAAAGTAGCAGTTAGCAATCGATATGGTAGCCATTGTGGTCGAGGGTTCTCATTTTTGTCTCACTAGATTGGTACTGCGGCTGTTAGTTTTGCTATTGAGAAATGATTAAGAAAGTAAGATTCACTATAAAAATATAGTTACACAAACAGTCTACTTAGTAAGGGCTGCAATGGATAGCAAGATTGCCAAAACTGACTATCAATCAAGTCGTGTAATTTGAAAATCCTCCACAATTCTTTAAGGAATTGATAGAACACAGGGATTTTACCTCAACGATGACCATCATCCTGGCATAACTAAAGCGAGTCTTCATATTTTCTGTCATTTAACGAGAAGAAAAAAGATAAATATATAAAAAGCTACTTGATCAGGAAATGTTTCATTGAGTTCTAGGCATTTATAAATAAATTATCGACAAGGAAGTGTTTAGGTGTATTTTGCATGAAATTATTTGTAAATTAATCCTAAAGGTGGATACCGAATACATGCAGTCTAGGTATGTAACTTTATATGGACTAGAAGACTTACACGCAAATTCTGATGTGTAGACTTTGAGCATAAAACAATCCTTTTAGTAGCTTCAATTATTGGATAGAAATCATCCAGAGAAAATACAATCCAAATAAAGATTAATACAAGTAAAGAGATTTTACGGAATTGTAGTGAAAAATTTCATGCAAATAAATTTTGTAACTCATTAAATGTTTTTGTCACACAACAAAAAAGCTAATTCTTGTACGAACAAACATTATTGTTTGGTGCTTGGTATATTTTGACATTTCAAAAATTTGTTCTTTGTAGACTACATAGTTGGTACGGGGAAACTTGGGGCGCTCGCCCACCACTCATAGGTAGGTGTTGGCGGACATGCCAGGTCTAAACCAGGTAAGCTGGTGCTAAAACCAAATTATAGGTGCCGACAGTGGCAACTGAAGGGAGGAGTGGTGAAGCTCCCCAAGTCCCGCCATACCTACTTACATTGAAATACATTTGAATAGAGTTCTACATAATGGAAACTGATGACCTAAAATCATTAACTAGAAAGAACTTCTATAAGAGTTCTAATAATATAAAGCGATACAAAATATCGTTAAAGAAATATTTTATAAAAATTGATTTTCCAACTTTTAATCAGGGTTCATCTTTTTGATTCCTTCTAAACCCCTTCTGTTTCTTCTCTCTTAAGATACGCAAACGCAGTCTCACCAACTTCATTGCAAACATTTGCTGAAAATTGTTAATTTGGCTTTTCTTTTTGAAAACTTCCTCCACACCATTTTGATACATTTTGATTGGGTTGTTTTAGTGGAAAAATGGAAAAAAATATTTTAATGCTTGCTTTAAAGACCTAAAGAAGGGGAGCGGGACAGCAAGAAATTAAGTTGAATTGGATTGGGTGATAATAACTCAAATCTAATGTTGTGCCTGTGCCAGGGTTGTTTATTTATACATGCATATGCGACGATAAATTATTTTCTGTTAAAGTCGGAGCATTATCATCTACCAATTAGTCTTGCAACATAGTCAAAGCAGCTAGATATTCTCCATTGCAGAAGAAATTTGGGAAACCATTACTTGCCCATTTACCGCCGTATTATACACCACACATAAACGGAAAATATGTCCAGCTTTATTTGCTTTACATTGTGCTCTTTGTGGAATTTTTGTATCGTTTTGAAAATTTTGTTACACGTCGAAACAAAACATGTTCGAGGCCCAGGATTGTCATTGAGATTAGTCTGATGGCAATTGAAGATGTTAGTGATCAAAATAATCGTCAATTTCCTGTTCCGTATTTGCTGCGCATTTTGGTTTCAAATTAAACTATACCTTTGGCTCACTGGAACACCAACATTGCTTTACTCAACATTAGCTTACTTAATATTCTCACCTCTAGTTGGATCAAACAAGAACCAGATTCTGGGCAAGCGACTATCATACCAAATTCTTTAAGAATCTTAAATAGTGATTCAGCTTTTTTCAAACACTTTCCGCAGAGTAAAAGTATGACGTTGTACTTAATTTTCTAGAGTTCGTCCTATATTATTCCACATATTTCAATATAAACAATTTGGTCTAATAAATTAATACTTTCTCTATTTTGAATGTATGGCAATATTGCCCATTTCTTTTGCTTATTAAAGAATATCATCCCAATGTTGGCTGAGATATCATGTATCAAGTTCTACACAACAACAATTTCATTAACATAAACGTAACAGAACTGAGCATCAGCGCTTAGCTTTAGGCATGATTTTAGTACCGTGCACTGTGCTGGGTTACTCATGGCGAGCTACTGTGAGGCCAACGGGAATAGTGATGGTCTTGCAAAAAAAATGCGCAGCTTCGATTCATTGGACCAGCGCCATTCGCTAATCTTATTAAACAGTTCATCTCTAATAGTGGAAAAATGATCAAAAAGTCTCATGCTGGTCCAACAGTCCAATACTAAGATAATATAAGCCACTATGGCTAAATCCCTGCTGGACCTAAACACTAGCAGCATGACGGCTTTATTCATTGAGATATCACGGGAAGAAAATGGGCAGTGGTATATGTCGAAATTGTTCAAAATACATCAAAACACCAGTATTGCCTTAAAGAAACATTAATCTCTTTTAGCCCAGTTTACCACCGAAATATTCAATTTATAGGAAGTTTAGACTGATACATTGCGGAACAGATAGGTAGGCTCTTTAGGAAGTTAAATCTTGTCGTTTACTAGAAGAAAACATTCAACTTCCTTCTACAGTTTCTTCAACAGCTCTGCATGAATATGAATGTTTAAATATCTCGAGATATACACCAATCAGTGCTCAGGTTTTTTCAATTCTTTCCAGTAATAGCAGCCTTATGTTTAGATAAACCAAGAAAGCAGTTACTATTGCATTTTAAAATGGCGGATTATTGTTTATTAAATTGCGTTGCATTGTAAAGTTGTGTCTTTGTTCCAGCTAATATAGAACGTACGTATCTGTAAATTCTAACACTAGTAATCGTTAATGTGTATCATTTATAAGATGAAAATTGACAACAACGATAATTTTATCACGATTTTGTAAGAGCTCCGATTAGTATGCAATTTAAGGCAGCTAATGGAGAGCGAACTTAATTAAAAAATTATAGAAGATTGGCCGACCGCACATTACTAAGATAACACATAAACACGAAAAAACATCGTTCATTAGAGAATGATTGATAAAGCCAATAAGAAGGAGATGCCGCGAACATCAATAATAATGGAACTAAACGGCTCGAAAATGATTTGGAAGTGAGCGGAACGAGAATCCGGTATTTATCCGGGTAGGTTCACGAAAAGTTTAGAACCACATGTGTGTGCCAGCCCGTCCGTTTTGTTATAAAAGGAAGAGCGGCGGGTGTAAAGGTGCGAAGATAGATTTTAGGGTAACGTTTGAAAACACGCGAAATACCAATCTGCGGCGGCGGCACTCACCAGCAGCAACACGAGAACAACACGGAGGGGGCGGGTATTTCTATCCATTCCGTTTTTCACTGGACGTCCATCTCGCTCTAGCTATCGTGAGAGAGGTGGTTAAGGAAGCGCGTGAAAAGGTGGGACGGAAGGTGTTAGTTGATTCAGCAAAGGACCTAATGGACCAACACGTTACGGTAGCTGAAAGCCGACCAACAGTACATCGAAAATCTCACAATATTTAACACCTTTAACACATTCATAGGTGATACGTCGCATTGTACAGGTGTCCGAGTAAACTTCATCGTCGTTTTTCTCTTTTTTTGGGCAGACCATAAGAGGAAGATATCCGGATATTTCAATAATGGAATTTGGTCATCACAATAACAGCGGTCATTCAGATGACGAGCAGAATGACGACGATTCCGAATACCTTTCAGACGATCCGGAAAGCAGCGTTGACATCCTTAACAGCACACCGGATAGGATCTCTTCAGAGGATGAAGTGGATAAAGAGGATTGTTCCAGTAGCAATAGCGGCGTGAATAGGAATAACTTTTCCATCGATAGGATATTAGGTTTAAAGAAGAATGACGGGAACGAGTGTAAACAGTATTTGAACAATGTTGTAGAAAACAATAGTGATAATTGTGCTAATAATAAGGGTTCGAAGTTCGTGAAACCTACACCAATACAAATTGGCCCTAGAAATGGTAGGTAACCCTAGAATAGTAGCGGTTAAACAAATTTAGAACACAGTATTATCAGAAATGTAAATATCTTTGCAAAAAAACTCATCAACAGAATTTTTGGCCCGGGCCTTATTATGTTTGCTTTTTCCGTTAGATGTTTGGAAAAATTCCGTTGAATGACTGCAGCTAATTTATGCAAAATCATGTTAATCATGGAAGCTAATAATTTTGCTGGAATTAATCATACTAATTTAATATATTCACGAGATTCCGTTAATAGCTGTTACTGTATCGTGTGAAGGAACTATCACGTGTTGAACATCCTTTTAAGGAACATTAATACTTTTGTGGCAAGTAGTTACTAATTGATTTTTTATTTGCTAATATATTTTCGGTTGGTTGTGATGCTTATGTATTGAGATGATAAAACGTAGGTTGTTACAATTTGGGAATAGTTTTGTTGAAATTATGGTACCATTTTTGAATGCGGCTTTTCATTAGTAACTCTAGATCTCAGAGAAGTCGCTTGCCGTTCAGATACAACTTATGCTGATAATATCTGAGACTTTCCAATATTGCTGATCCTATTCCATACATTTTTTAGCAATTTACAATTTTACTTATTTGTGTTTCCTCATTAAAAGTAAAGATATGGGAGAAATATTGACAAGTACCTACTGCATTCATGCGAGTTTTTTACCGTTTCATCTGATTTTATAAAATCTATTCTTGACAAGATGATGCTCACTTTAATCGTGTAATATTTACTGGTTGTCCAATACCTCTGGTTCTTTGAATTGAAAATAATAATTGTTTAATGGTCTAGATATTTGTTTCTATTGAATTGCGATTTCTTTATACATTGTTTCCCAAAAACAGTACCTATTTCGCTAACATGCCATGTCTAGTTTCCTTAACTTCGTCTCTCAAATTGGTCGGTAATTTAGAACAATAAGCTTCAGTGATAGGTTGACTCTCTTTTAGGTAATCTATTGTAGTTATTTTACCGACATCCCAACAAGCCAAAGCTACAATGTTTTCAGTGGGTTATTAGTTTTCTTAGGCCGTGGAGAACCAGCAGGTGTCAGCTTAATTAATTACTGTTTTTTTGTTTTGTTTTTGGATCATAAGAATAGGCTTGTGTTTTAATCGTAACCATAAGATAGTCCAACAGATGTTGATCTTCTTTAAAAGTGATGCAAATTGAATATTGTGATGTTTAGATTCTTGCTTGTTTGTATTTGCCGTTTCAGGATTTGGAAATCCATTTTGCAAACATTTTTTTTTATAAAAATGAAAGTGAAATATGTAATAGACGTGTGAGATTAAAATTTTTGAAGGATTGAGCCCAATTCGACGGTTTGATCATGGCATCTCATGAACTCCACCAATAGTTTCGGGAGCATAAAATCTAAACCGGTTGTACTAGTCGCTTTCGATCTTCAACAAAAAGCTTGACTGCACTTTTATAGTGACAGCAATGTTTATCAGAAAGAGCCGCAACATAGCTAGTGTACTAAGATTGGTCAAAATTTGAATTCTCACTGATCACGGTACAGTGCTCGATACCAGTTACATAGTTGCACTGTCTGATGAATGCCGTTATTTTTGATAAGCTATTGCTGTTACTGTGGAAGCAAAATTGTGAATTGCTCAAGGAGAATGACGTACATTAACTTGAAATCAAACCTTTCATGTATTGACTAATTTCCCTACAGTGAAAAAGTTTTCGTTATTAGGAAGGAATCAATCACCAGTTGGAGCGTACAAAAAATTAAGAAGAAATGTATGCATTCTTGCTTCTAGTGGAGTGCACTTCCTTTAATGTCCCATTTGCGACTAAAGAACTATTTTTTTTAAGTTTCTTACGAAGAGATTCGAAATAATGCCTGAGGACACACTGAGGAGTTTTTTACGACTTCTATTTGTCAGAGACAGCCATCTTGAATTGTTTTAATGACAACCTTGGTTTAGTTGGTTTTGATACAATAGAGGATATGATAAGCTTCTTTATTTTAATAATGAAGACATAAATAACAAAAAATAATTGAGAATATCTTGCCATTCATTATTATCTTCACAATATCTAAATTTATTCTGGATTTGCAGAAGGAATGTTTGTGATAGGACTTCTTACTAGAGCGTCTAATTTATGTCATGTTATCGATCTATTGCTACGCATTTGCAAATATCCTCAGTATCAAAACTCTGTAGAAGTGATGCCCGAAGATCTAGAAGACTATTTAATAGGATCTATTCGTCCAATCGTTTGTTTTGCTTTCTTTTCTTTGTTTAGATTGTTGTTGTTCGTCAAGATCGATTTCATCAAATATTTCATACCATGCTGCTCCAGAAAGCAGCTTTCAAAGTTATCCGAGCTGGGTTTGATTATAATTACGTTCTAATATATTACCCCCTGTTGTATTACAGTATATCATGGATGCACAATGTCGTCTATTGCCAAGTAGCTGCTTATTTTTATAAAAAAAATTTA
>SMLS01039461.1:0-17072 GCA_004785975.1 Popillia japonica | reverse complement strand
AAGTCGGTTCAAGCACCTATTCCACCTGCACCACCACCCCACCCACCGTGCTTCCTCGCAAAAATACCCAAAATTTCCTTAAGTTGGTTAAAAACACCTATTTCACCTCCACCACCACCCCACCCACCTTGCTTCCTCGCGCAAATATCCAAAATTTGATTTATCCTAATCATTAGAGATCGTGGAGGTTGATAATGAACCAAAATATTCAAAAAAACTTTACGAGCGAAGCTCCAAAGATTTATACTAAATTTGGGCATCTTCTATAGCAGAATTAGTGAAAGACTGGTGCCAAATTAAGCCACACAGCGCAAAGAATGGTGGTGTCTCTTATCGATGTATGTTCCAGAGCTCTAAAAAATCTGTCACCACCCCTGAAATCTCCAATTTTCCTCGGATTGCGTCAAATATCTATCTAGCTTATTGATGGTGGGTCTTCAAACCGAGGGGCCTTCACCCCTCCCCCCTCCCCCTATCTTGCTTCCTCACGTAATTACCCAAAATTTGATTTATCCCAATCTTTAGAGATCGTGGAGGTTGATAATGAACCAAAATCTTCAAAAAAACTTTACGAGCGACGCTCCAAAGATTTATACTAAATTTGGGCATCTTCTATAGCAGAATTAGTTAAAGATTGGTGCCAAATTAAGCAACACATCGCCAAGAATGATGTATACTCCAGAGCTCCAAAAAATCTGTCACCACCCCTAAAATCTCCAATTTTCCTCAGATTGAGTCAAATATCTATCTAGCTTATGATGGTGGGTCTTCAAATCGAGGAGCCTATCTTGCTTCTTCACGTAATTACTTAAAATTTGATTTATCCCAATCATTGGGCGTTGGCCACAAAGCAAAACCTTAAAAAAAAATCAGATATCCAGGGGAATTTTGAACCTCCAAAGATATTCTTTACCGCCCACTTCTTTTTTCTTTCCTCTTCTAGTCCGAATTGTTAATTCAAAGTCCTCCACCCCAATACCGGGCAAGAACAATAGCGTTATCCTATATCCTGCATCTCCCCACACTTCGTGCTGATGTAGACTTTTTGAAGGTGTTTTTTATGATTCACGGTGTCATAGGCCAACCAAAATGCGATCTTGCATCCATGGATGTCCTCCACCGACCTTCCAAGCAACAAAAAATGAGGAAGCCGATTAGAAAAACTTAGTATAATATTTAGAGGTTTGAACCAAAGCTATCACAGTAATATTTGGGCATTTTTTTTGGCAGAATGAGACGAAAGAAGACAGCTCCAAGCATGGCACACAAGATTTTGTCAGGCCCTAGAGGATTTCCGCAAATATCTGCATAAATTCCAACCAAATTCTAATTTAGATTCTGGTAAAATTGGAATTTTAACTTTTCTGCAGTTTTATGCGGTAACAATGCAACTTTCCGTTCCCCGTTTCTAGGTCGATCAATACAGCATGAGCTTTTGATCCTTTCAAAATTGCACCATTATGATATGCCTATTATTTCCTCTAACGTAAATGTATGATAATCTAGGATGAACCACCACCTGTGCAGTATTTACTCGTTTGTGCTGTGTTCTAAATATTAATTATTTATTATAATTAAAGATTTTTTTTAATTGCAGGAAAAATTTTTTTCTGAAGATGATGCATGTTAGGAATAATTTCAACTAAACTGATTTAACGATTTATACAAATTGATATCAAAAATATTGACCAACTAGATTGTAGCACCATCTCTTGCGTGTACGCGCATTTACACTAACGAATTGGTTCGTTTGGCCACTGGAAGCTTTACGTAAACTCGCAATTAATAGTGATGCATCCGTATAGATGGCGCTTCTAGTATCGAATTTGTAATATTTTTAAATTCCCCCATAAAAGTTTCAAGCTTCTAAAATTTAAATTGAGAAAATTTAATCGAATTTATCCAAAAAATTTTGGTTATAACCTCGAATTCGGCCAAAAAAAATTAAATTAGATATAAAATTTATAAAATAATTCATCATATCTGGTTGAAGGAATGCAGTTACAATAGCGCTTGTATTGCCCCCCGCAGATAGAAGTGGACATTGTTGCTCCCCTCCTCCAAACACAATACAGGCACGTATCGGAAAATTTCCTTTTTTACGAGGTTCCAGAATTTTTGCGCTAATTCTGGTGATCTGTGGGTGGTGGCATACTTTTGTCGCCCTAAAATGATTTATTTAAAATACTAATTAAGCTGCAAACGATCAAGCCAGGTCGTGCAGACATTTTGATAGGATTTTGAGATAATGGAGGGGCCCGCAGATTACGGCCCTGTTAAAAATGAATCAGTCAGCGAGCGAGAGCTAACAGAAAGACCTGTAGCCCGCAAGAAGTACGACTAACAAAGCAAATGTATCTACCTATTCGATTTGTGCAAACTGGATGGATATACGATCTAACAGTTTAAGTAACGGTGTGTCAAACTAAAAACTATTGTTACGCGAGAATTTTCGGACGAATTACTTCGTAAGTAGGATGCTAAGGACGATTATTCACAACAGATTGACAACAAAATCAGCTCTTAAAGCCAAATGTTAGGTTAAGGTATGTCAAAATGTCGATGACCTTTATATTACATCTCGATAGATTCGTATTAACGATCGTCGATTCTAATTCCAACCGGGTATCGGCTTAAAAAATCGATCTGAACGGGGAAATTAAAATGGTGGACCGCTTATCCTAATCTGGATATCGATAACCGCAGCAATATATGGCACATATTAAGAAATAGCCAAGCCTGCACGTCATGTGACTGATATTGGAATGTACCGTGGATAGAAGGTGTCAATAGAAATGTTTTTATATAACCATAAGTGTAGAAACGCTTATGATTCGTTTTATGTCTGACGCGACTAAGGGAACCCTCGAAGAATACCAGTGATATCAACGATGGGTGAGTCAACAAACCCCTAACTTTCACGTCCATGTTTTCTTCCATTTTAATTAATTAAATCAATTACTTTAATCTATAATTTATCCAATTTTAGACATAATCTAAGAGATGAACCAATCATCAAGCCTTTTGGAGCGATTGTCTCCGCGCCCGATCGTTTGCCCTTTAGTTCGATTAGGATGCAGTTCGCCAATATCTGAACAGCAATCAAATGCATCCGAGCGGCTCTACCACTCCGAAAGCACCTACGGTTATCACACGAAATATATGGATTTATATGAAACGTCCGCAAATTCCACCAGCAATTATGGCGAGAAATTACGAGACAGCACCTACCACTACTGCCAATCACAATTTCTAAACAACAACGGCTCGGATTACCGATCGAATCCAGCACAATCTCCTCTAGTTCACAACACAATCAATACGTACCAGAAACAGAATTCCTTAGACTTATCTTCGCTATCGTTAGGGACGAGCTACTGGGAGCACGAGAATTATAACAAATTAGAAACGAGTCAATCAGATTCTAGTCCAGAATATTTCACTCCAAAAAGTCAAGTCCATCAAGACAACGAAACTAATTATTTGTTAGATAATTTCACTAAATTGGGTAAGAGTAGTCCGAGTCTAGATCAAGGCTATCACACTCTGGTGTCGCCCAGCCCCGGATCCACCACGCCGAATTTATGGAACGAAGGGAATCTCTACAAGGGAAAAAAGTACCAAATCAAAAATAATTCATTCGATCGACTCAACGATGAATTGGTCGTCAAAATCTTCTCCTTCCTAACGAGCTTGGATTTGAGTGTTTGCGCGAAGGTGTGCCGGAGATTCGACGTCCTAGTTTGGACCCCAGCTTTGTGGCGAACTATTCAATTAGATGGTGAGTACATAAGTGGAGACCGCGCTATTAGGGGTGTTTTAAGACAGCTGTGCGGACAAGGTCGAACTGGTGCTTGCCCTAGTGTCGAAAGAGTGTATTTATCGGACGGTGCCAAAATAACTGACAGGGGTTTGTTGCTGCTGGCGAGGAGGTGTCCGGAATTGACGCATTTGAAGATCCAAGGGAGCACTGCCGTTAGCAACAACGCCTTCTTCGAAGTTCTCAATAAATGTGCCAATTTGCAGCATTTGGATGTGACTGGTGAGTATTAATTGTTGATTGGTGATGGTTGATTAATGGTGGATTTAGGTTGCATCCAGATCTCGTGCCTAAACGCCAACACCCCCCACGAGCCCCTACGGAGGCTGCAGCTGCAGTATTTGGATCTGACCGATTGCACCATCCTGGAGGATAGTGGTCTTCGAGTTATAGTACGGAATTGTTCCCAATTGCTCTACCTTTATTTGCGGAGATGTATTCAAATTACAGGTACGCCCACAGATATTATTTTTCGCAAAATTCACTAGATTAATGGAGGACATTTTTAATTCCAGATGCAGGTCTAAAATGTGTGCCAAGCTTCTGTTCCGGTTTACGCGAATTAAGTGTGAGTGATTGCTCGAACGTGACCGATTTCGGCCTGTACGAACTCGCCAAATTAGGCGCGAGCCTACGCTACTTATCCGTGGCGAAATGTGATCGAGTCAGTGACGCCGGATTGAAAGTGGTGGCCAAAAGGTGCTACAAACTACGCTATTTAAACGTGAGGGGGTGCGAAGCCGTCTCGGATGATGCCATAACTGTCTTAGCTAGATCTTGCACGCGTTTACGCGCCTTGGATATCGGGAAGTGTGACGTCAGCGACGCCGGCCTGCGGGCCCTCGCCGAGAGCTGCCCGAATCTGAAGAAGTTAAGTTTGAGGAACTGTGATTTGGTTACTGATAGGGGCGTGCAATGCGTAGCTTATTATTGTAGGGGGTTGCAGCAGTTGAACATACAGGATTGCCAGATTTCGTTGGAGGGTTATCGTGCGGTGAAGAAGTATTGTAAACGCTGTGTTATTGAGCATACGAATCCGGGCTTCTTCTAGGGTGCTGCGGGGTTAGATTTGTGATTTTATTGATTCGTACCAGTCAATTTTGAGAATTATTAATTTAGCATAAAATGCACCGCTTTCTCTTTATTGATTACTTAATAAAATGCGTAGATATTTTTTTTAAATTCTGTTGGTTGGTAGATGGTATTTAAAGTTTACGTCATTCTCTAAACATCCTGTTTTATTAATAAAAAAAAATTATGTAAAAAAGAGATTAATTTTTGAGATATTTATATTTTTATTGATACAAAATTGTTATGTATTTATTTTTTTTGTATATTTTGTATATGCTACGACATAAAACTTGATTAAAAACATTTTATTTTCTTGCGTTCTATATCTGTTCCTCCCCTAAACGAAACAACCGCAAAAAAGGGTGTAAAAATTTTATTTACAACAATTTAAAGAGTCAGTAATATTAATATTAATTAAAATAAAGCATAGCTATATAGTGGCACATTATCTCGTTAAAAAAAAATAAATATCGCAATCGGTTACACCTAAACTAATCTGCGTTGGGTTTATCGTCCAACCACGGCCGGAATATGGGTAAAGTTGACGGGTAATGCGTCCCCTCCTTGTGGGCGTCCTCGTTCTCCGACGACCTCAGAGGGTACGTCGCCATCATTATCGGTAACTGCAATTTGACCTCCTTCTCAAAACTCTTTGGCTCAATTATGAACTGCAATCAAAAAAATTTAATCCTTTTAACCAAACTCACCCCTACACTTACATAAACATCGTATTGGATCTTAATCAGGTGGCAACCCCGCAAATTCGTCGGTGGTAGGGGCGGCACGTATAGCTGCTCGTTCGTCCATTCATCCCTCTCCCCCGGTTTAATTTTCCCGCGGGTTAACGAGGCTAATTCCCGTTTTTCCGATTGGACCACTTTACCTCTCGCCATATAGGTTATAGTTTCGGTTAGAGCCGCTCTGGTGCTCTTTATGGTGACTCTGCTTCGGTTGTGGAGGCTGGCGGACACCCCTTTGAATTTTAAAAATAAATTAAATTGATTAAAAAAAAATTATAAAAATAACCCTACCTATACTCTCACCGGGGACGTACCCCCCACGATCCAGACTAACTCTGCACGCCACTGGTCCGGATCCGACGCAGCTGACTCCTAATTTATGTTCAACCTCACATTGAAACGATTGCTGTATAGAAGGCTTCATATCATAATTTTACGCTCAATAACGAAAGTGCTAATAATAGAATATTTACCCCCAACGAAGACGGCTCTAGATTCAAATCAATGGGATTCATTACGATAAAAACTTGCTGGTTCTTGTGCGTGAGCCCATTCGGTTCACGCAGGGCCGTTTTGCAATAATATTGTATCCATCCATGTTTGCCTAGGAAGGTCGAGGGCAGCCCTAGAGGGAGGCCCAATTTAAAGGGGAAGCTGTGAATTCCAGGCGATAACACCGAAGGACCTTGTCCTGTAAAGTAAAGTTTTGGGGGTAATATGAATCGATTTAGTGGGGATACTAACCTGGCTCCCCTAAAAGTCTCATCCGGAAATCGATGTAGTTCTCCCTGTCGTACACCCTCTCTTGTCGGGGTGTACGAACTCTGACTACCCCTTCGCCGACTACGTGGAAATGCAACCCTGCAATAAAATGAGAGGGAGTTGAGGCAGATTCGTCCAGATGGGGTGGCGTATGTGAATTAGAAAACGCTGACGATAACAATTTTTTTTTTCTTTTCTTAGTTACCAAGGTTGTATTTTAATTAATTTAGAAATCAATTTAAGTAGGTGGGCGTAGAATAAATATAGAACTTAATTCGAATATATTCTATTACGTAATATGTATGTATATATTTCCGATGGGACGAGATAACGAAATAAGTTGTTTCTCAGTTTTTGTTTTCTCATTTCAACCGAACCGAATGAATTATCAAAGTTTTGCCACACGCTAACGGATGGAATAAAGATGAGTTCATATAATGAGTTTGTCGAGTTATTTAAGGCGAAATTATCGAAAAGTACGGATTCGTTTTATCAATGATTCTCTTACCTAGAGCGGGCGTGTCATCTTGTAATTCGATGAGGACCCTTCCTGTTAAAAATTGCCCCGGAAAATATAACAGGGAGGTGTTATCGAATAAAATTAGAAACTTCAACAGTTTCCGTGGCATCTCATTAGTATTTAATCGGAGAATTCGAAACGAATACTATTTAAATTTTATAAATGCACTGCACTATTTTTATGATGGCGGCTCTTAACATTTGATGGAAGACTAAGTCACCATATTCGGTTGTACCTGAGACAGCGTGCGGTAAGACCACTTTCGCTATTGTAGCTCCCCACTACACGTTGACTATAACTATAAGATTGGCATTCTTTGTACGTGCAACACCTACAACACCGATGAGTTGGGCATAGACGTACTAATTCGTTTTTTATTCAATTTCAACGGTAGTAGTAGTAGTATTAGACGCTTAATTCTAAAAGGTGAAAGTGGATATTATGCAAAGGGATTACCTAATATTTGTTTTGAATCAGCGCACGCTTTTAATATATGCGGGTATAGTCTGTTTCACCATATCAAAATTTATATCAGAACGCTATTTGGAGACTTGCGAAGAAGGTTCTCCTAGTTAACGTTGCCAATTAAGTTGAAGTCCTGGTGCCACCCCTCGCCCCCCTACCCTGAATTAGCGTACGCTTTTAATATATGTGTGTATAGGCTGTTTTACTATATCCAATTTTGTATCGGAAAGCTATTTGGCCATCCCCTGGCTATCTCCTTGCGGAGAACGTTTTCTTGCCCTCCCCCTCCCTCCCCTATCCTCCTCCTCCTACCTTCCCACCCCCCATAAGATCGATAATTATTTTAGAAAAACAATTTTTTTCTTCAAATCCCAGCCAATAGCTGAACGAACCGTTTACAAATCCGTGCATCGGAATCGAATCCGTTTATGTGTAGACAGTAACATTGACAAATTTTAAATCACATCCAATCTACATCGAGACGACAGGGAGCATTTAAATAATGTAAGACCGAAACTGAAGGAGATCAACTGCAGAATTAGAAATAGATCTGGGCGGCATGCAGCAGTGTAAAGTATAACAAAGAATTGCCTGTTAAAACAAATAATTAATCTTACCGATACATGCGACATGCGGATCGATACGGGACGGGTATCGGGTAAGTGAGGGAGATACAAACGAAACAATGCCGAACATAAAAATAATAACATTTACGAAATATATACTCCTCTTATTCCTCATAATTTCCAATTCTCTTCATTTTTTTCGCGTGAAGAGGGCGTCGTAAAAACGGAGGAGACGGAAAAGGAATGGAGAAGTGCGGTAATTGTACAAGACTAAACTGCAAACATGCGGAAGGATACTGATAGCTGGTCTGTGCGAACGGGTGAATAGAAGGCATGTGAGGGGATGACTAGAGAGAGCGGCACGTCCCTCAGGCCCATTCTAGATGCCCGAACACGAATATGTGCCGACGCCAGTGTATACAGTCACTAATAGAATTCGTGACTTTGCGCAAGAGCAACTTTCTGCACGTTTATTGCTATTACTATCTTCAAACCCATTGCATGCAATTAACAAAATCCGTCAAAAATTATTCGTTTAGTTCATCCTAACGGCTGCGCCACAAAAATGTTGAATCGTATATTTTCATAGAGGTAGATCTCCTTAACTATCCTTAACTGGATAACTGGATTTGAAGGATATCCGGTACGGTGCATAATACCGATTGTATTAGATAACAGCCATAAATCGTGTTCTTCCTATGTCGTGGAAATAGGTGGGTTGGTAGGCGGCGGAGGAAAAAAAACAGCGCTGAAAGACAAGAACGTCCGTGTGCCTGGTTCAGATGATACCGTGTCCCGAATAATAATGGTGAAGTTGAGTGAGAACAGGATGGAACGGGCCCTACTACTAGCTTGCTAGCGTATCCGTATCACCGTAGTCGGGTTCTGCTTGCGGGATTTCCAGGTTCATCCCCTCCGCTTTGGCGCGAACGGTGTCCGTCATTTAACTGAATGAATGTGATATGTTACCGTCGGATTTTAGCATTCCGTTTGACGGACCGGCACGCGGCCTACATAACAGGCGAAAAGGACTTTCATTAGATTCGCTCTCCCAACGAAAAGGGAGTCTAGGGTTTTGGGGCCCGTTTCATCCAACGTCGCTACCTCTATGTACTATTATATATGGTACATACACGTTTATGTATATACATAGTGGCACTCTCTTGTAACGAATTTTGCTGACGTTTGCACTGTTCCTTTATCACTCAGAGAAGTCGCTAGCTTGTCGTCACACTCTGTATCTGTCCCCACTACTACCGTGAGTTACAAGTCACGGGCCTACGAAGCGGCAAGCGCGACATTTAAAGGTCACATGTTTCCATTTACTACACCTTCCGGGACAAGCACTGAAAGAATTGTTTACCACAATCGCGTAAGGGACGATGCCCTCTAACGAATCATTTTTATAATTTTAGTATTTTCGGGGCATTATGGTCTGGACCTCCTATTTCGATTACGACCAGAGGACCCAAAATGATGAATTTAGGAAAAAAAAAATTAATCTTAGATGTAATAACGTAAGAGTGATCTTCCATGTATGTACTTACGACGGTCCTGAGTTGTTTAACGTGTTACACTTTGGTGGTTTTAAGTGAGTTTAGTAGAAGTGAATACGAAAGTCATTTAGAGCGACAAGGGTGCGGGAATGTAACAAACATACGCGAACGTAGGGGTTGAACGGAGCACAGCAGGGGAGACAGTTATATATTTTTACATTCTGTATGTCATAGAGGCGCTAGTTTTCCATGATCGTAAAATATATCGTATTTCTTTTTTTATATGATTACTCGTCTATAAAAGAGTTGGTAACAAATTTATTTATAAGAGTTTGTGCGAGGCGTAGAGTGTTAGGGGATTAAGTGCGGTCTGGCGGAGTGCGATAGAGGCTCGTTGAGTTATGGGTGAACGGTAGTGCCCCGTAGCCGAGCCCGGTGTTCCGCCAATCGTCTTTGATTGTTATTTGAGCGATTTCCTCCTTTTTCCGAAACGGAACGTGCTAGGTCTGTTTCGATTCCGACCTTTGGGACCCGGAAAGTCAACGTAGTCGCGTCGTTCCCCAGGAACGTCTAACCGTGCGGGGTGTGAGCTTCATTCAATAAGCGACGGGAGCCGCTTAATAACCCACCAAGGAGTATATTACGTTTAAGCCATTCATCACGAGGTGTTAAGGACGTTTATCGTTGTTTCTGTTTCATCTTATGTTCATTACTTCAGGCCGCAGTATATTAAGTATCTCAACCGACCACATTGTTTCCTCGTTTCGCCTCGTCCTGCTGTTACTTTGCTTCTACCACCACCGGCTCCGGTACCGATTACAACTGTTGCCGGTTCACCAATTATTAATTAGTTCTCAGTGTGTTTCGCCGCCGTGCAGCCCCGCGGATCCCCGCGGACACCCTAGCTATCCGCAATTACCTACGAACCATGTGATGAAGTTACAAATTACCTTGCGCCATCCTTCGCCTTTTTTTGCGTCATCGTCATTTTTGGGATTTCTTCAACGATGGGTACCCGGGACCCGCATCCCGAATTGTCTGTGTGTTAGCTCTGCCGTGTTTGTATGTGTGTAATGAAACCGTAACCGCGACTTATAACTTTGTTTTCCATGTGGCCGGATTCTGTGATCAGGAGTAGATAGAATACAAGTCCGCCGGCTCTATGCTCATGATGAAATTGCATTCCTGTGCAGATTTCCGTAAGGGAACGTCATCCCTCAGGCCTCTCTGTACAAGAGCAACAGTTACTTCGCCCCGTATTTGTTTCGAAACGTTTCTGGTGGAGGAGGCGTGGTATAATATGGTGTAGTGGCCTCTCCCACAGCGTCGGTGCCCAGCTAGGGCGCCAGTCTCTGAAACTACGCGGGAAACTTTAGCAGCGCTACAATTGCGGCAGTACACGGACGGAACTCGCGGCAAACAGGACGTGTTCCAACACATCACCCTTACCGTAGACACGTGAATACCATCGCCGGCGCGGTCTACCTCTCCGCCTTTCATTCTTACATTATCCGAGACTCAGGTTTGTAATTTTCCTATATACAAAACACATTTACACTTTTCGTCAGCTCTCTTGTTTTATTTTTTCGTTCTCTTCGAATTCTCCGTCTGCTTCCGACGCTGGCTTCGGCAAACTTTAGTGGTTCTTATAACAATTACGCGCGGCACTCACCACATACATCCACTAAAACATCGCGCGTGAAACGGCTGAGCTGCGGGGGGAGGGGGGCCCATAAGCGACATTTAATTCGGTTCCCACTTGTGGTACAGTTTTGCAACTTTACCACTTCTTCTTGTACATATATCTGTGGGTGTATTTAAATGAGGCGGTCGATTTTTTTTAAGCGCGGCTATAATTTTTATACAAATGTGTGCAAAAAAATTGGATGAACGAATTTTGACATCCTCGCCGCCATATTACGAGAATTAGTTTAGACTTATTTTTCTTAATTATTGATTCTTTCGTACAATCTTAGCAAATTGAGTTAGCCAGCGTAACTTTTATCTTAGAATTGAGTTAGTAATCTTTTAGGATAACTCCACTTTCTATATCCTCGGAGAGATGTCCTGGTTTCATTTTTCTTCTCGCTCACTTCTTCGGTGTTTTTCGATGAGCAATAAAATGTTAAATATATTCAGCCGAGTTCTAACTGGTTAATAGAGTTAGTGGACGGGGGAATTGTTTGAGGACCGTGATATTTTATTAGAAGTGGCCACGGTAATATTTAATATTTAATGTTTAATATTTATAATAATGATAGATATAGTTCGTTCAGCTCTATACCATAAATTAGTTTTTTAAATTCCATCGTAATCGTATTTGTATCTGCGGGGGACGAAATAGCCTTCCCCCGTAAAAAAAGGGAAAAAAATGAAAACCCGAAGCGAAGAAACTGCGAAACACACGAACCCCATATCACCAACGCATCAAGACATAACGAGATTTGAATAATAAACTTTAACAACTCTTTTATAATAGTTCGTCCCTGGGTGGGAAACGAAAAAAACAAAAAACAAAGTGTAGAATAGAAAAACCTGGGTGTTGGGACCTCGCTCTGTTTGTAAGATACGCGCATATTCGTACCGCAAGGCCCGCGCAACGTCCGCCAGAAAATAATGGCTTTTAATAAAAGCTGCGACAATAAAATTGTTGATTTACGCTTAACAGCGACAATTACTGATCGCAAATTTTTACGGAAATTTCCAAGTATCTGGGGAATGTATAATTAAAACATCATATATCACTTTCTAGTCTTTTCCCTCATGTTTTTTTTTTTTTTTTTTTTTTGGGGGGGAGGAAGAATTTTAATATTTCACCAAATCCTACTGACTGCGCCGTTTTATTTATAAAACCACCTATTTGAATCGGGGAATATTCCTTTAGTGTATAGTCTATAGTCTACAATACTGGCTCGCAAGTTGTTAAATTGATTTCTTGTATACTCGGTTCTGGTCGTTGGCTGGCCACATTCGGCCAGACGGGCCATCCCCCATCCCTAAACATTAATTTCCCGTGCAACATCTCTTCCCGTTCCGTACTAAAGTGAATGAACACATGCGCTATGCCGCAATTTACATGTAATCTGACAGCTATCTTACTTAATTGTCAATACATCTGACTGGAGTTGTGGAGTGGAAACCGATTCATTACATATCCATTTCCGGTAGGCCCTTCTATCAATTTCCTTACAAACTCGGCTCGCCATACGCCCTTTTTGCACAACACCTGTACGTCGATGTGGGATCGATTTTGAAAACAGTACTGATAAGATTTAATTAAAATTTTAAATTCACCAACGCAGAGCTTACGGCCCAGATGTATTAATTGAATAATTTATAGTTTCCTCAAAGTGTTTATCCTTCAAAGGTTTTACACGCTGTGTTAGTTAATAATCGTAATTTCATATTCGAACTTACATAGACTTCGGCTAATAAGCAATTATTTCATAAATGTATTAAACATGCTTTGCCAATTCATGGGGGTAATCTTCAACATGAACAAACTTAATTTTAATTGCGATCCGGAATGTGTTCTACACATGTATTTACTCTGTGTTATCTGCGTTTGAAAACGGCACATTTACACGCTTCTAATACGTTTCTTAACGTCTTAACAGCATCTGTGTGGCTTTCTGAACGGTTACTAGAAGTCAACAGGCGCGCGAGTGCTGTTAATGCTTCGATTCGAGTAAAAAGTCGGGAATCGTATACGGATTTTTCTGGAGCTAATATTGAAACATTGGATTAATTAAAGTACACAATTTTGTTCCGATGCAATTATCAAAGGCACGTTAATTGTAGGAATACATCTCATTTCAGTGTACATTCACTAAGACTATTCCGTTAAGAAATGCTCAGCAATTTAGGTCCAATTTCTCTTGCCTTCGTTGACGTTAATTGACCTTTACACTTTAGTCAAAAGGGGGAAAGGGGGCGGAAGATATGCAGCTTGCAGCGGAACGTGCTAAACTTTACAGCCATACCGTTCCTTTTTTATTCCCCCCTTCGCTCTACCACCACCGCCGCAACAACTACTAAGGCATACACATACAAATTTTCAGTTTAATGTGATGTATAATTTTATTTGAACCTTCTGAATTCTCCATAAGGATTAATATCGCTTTTATGACCTCTGGTAGATTTACGTAGTCGCATATTGCATTCCCAGCTGTAGTATAAGGGCGACCATCTTCCGTCCCCCTTTCGAAGATGGAATTGAGAGACAAGGTGTTGTGCGTTAGGACTTCCGCACAGTTTTCGTCTCGGCGGAAACTACGTAAATTGTTTTCACGTTATAAAGTTACCTACATAGATGGTTCGTGTTTTTATTTTTGCATCAATCAAAATCGAGTCTGCGATTGCGTCTCCAAGCTGCATCCAAAAATAATCTTTCTCTCCTTCGGAATCACTTTAGATCTTCGCCGGGGCGACATCCCAGTTAACGTTCATCTAAATAATTAAAAAAGACAGCGTGGAGGACTCGCTCAGATTCAATTACACAACAGTGAGTGAGTGCCGCCTTCTAGTTGCAGCCAGGATTGTTGGACAACTGTTCTAATTATAATTATCACGTGCCTCAATGTATTCTAACGTACACACATAGCGGGAAGGCTTCTGTCTCGAATTACACAGATATAAAGGAGAGATGTTCACTCAACAGAACTGTTATCTACCACGTACCTCTAAACGGTCATGGTATAAACATTGCGATAGCTTTAATCATCTTATGTACGCCGCGTAGCCATTTATTAATTAGACTGATGTATGTACTGCAACCTTTAAACTAGGAATCTGTATGTTTCAAACGAATTTTACCGATTGATGTTGGAAGCTCTCCACGCCACCACCTCCAAAACCCACCGCCGCGCCCCCTGATATTCCGCAGCCGGCTCCCTTGTACATTCTCCTAGTTCCTATACACGCACTCTTCCAGATTAACAAACATTTAATTGCTTTTGCCTCAACAACTCCGGCCCTACTTGCGCCTGGTCCGAACGGATTTGTTAGGATGCTGAAAGACATCGCTATTACCCTTTTTAGCTTTGCCGGCACCGCCGCGCACATAGAAATTCCGCAAAGTTGAAAAGGACACCCGCAAACTTGCTAATTGGTACACGCACGTATCCCGTTTAAAAAGAAAATCGGCGAGGTAGGGGGGTGGAGTAGCTACATATATTTTGTGGGAAAAGGAAGGATCGTCCGCCGTCGATATAATTTGCATAAGACACCGGGATGTCCAAGTATTGTCGTAGCCATAGATCTCGTCCGAATAACATTATGCCGGCTCATGTGCTTGGCCTATCTTAGGCGAGCAGTCGTCGATGGATGTCACATATAAGATAAAATTGAGTTTGATGCGGCGTCTAGTGCGGGTCATGGCGGGTGTGGAACGAACAGTTTAGCGTCGCACCCGGAAGGTGTCAAGCGACCAGAATATACTGCAACTGATAAAGAAGCGCGCCTGTCACTCACGTACTTGTATTACAATACTTTCTCAATTTCCGTAGAAGTGATGTGACATTCCATCACAACGTCACGGTAAAGTAAATTAACAAAGCGTCGTCCCGCTTTTAAATAACATTGCCTTTTGGCACGTAGGTGCCGTGGCGTATCTTTTGCGTCTCTTTTCGTCTCACACCAGCGTAGACGGCCACCCCACCATTTTATCACCAAAACCGGGTAGAACTCCTTATTGCCAGTCAACCAGTACGTATTAAGTTCATTTAAACTTACACAATTATCGAATTCGTTATATGCGTCTTATTTAAGTTTGAATAAATCGCTGGTGTGTTCGGGAATGAAAAAAGAACTCAAATATATGTACCCAGAGTATCGATTTCCATAAATATTCTATCTAAAAGCGTGGTGGGTATTGTATAAACGCAATACAAACATTACTCGTTAATTATTTTGCCTGTCGTCAAATATTGACATACACGGTGGAGAGTAGCTCACTGTTTTTACCACAACACCCTATGGGTTTGTGCTCTCTTGCACAGTCACACCTTATTCATGTTGCGTCTCCTATATGCTCCGCATAGCATTACTAGCATTACAAATGGATGCCATTTAATTACATTGTAGCGAATAGTTATGTCTTGCGGTAATTGCGCCTAAATTTAAATAAAATCCCCCATCCCGGCCGAATATCGACTTTTAAACCGAAGATTTTTTCTTGGGACCATGCATTCTAATTGACCTTGCACGATTTATAAATACCCTCGCGGAAGCTGTCACCAGCAATAATGTGTTCCATCAGATGAGGCTGCTGGCACCAATGAGCTATGGAGAGTTTGAAATTCTAAGCGAAAAAACTCTTCATTAGTACTCCGCAAAATGATTGCTGTCAACAGCAGACCGCAGCCTCTCTTGCGGTCAATCATTTTGTCATTAATGCCAATACGCTAAATAAAACATCTAACTATGTAGGTTTAATCTAAGTTAAAAGACGCATCCGGCATCCTACACACATCCACTATACTATACAGGTTTTATTTTTATCTTAATTCACTTAAATTGAATTAAACTTTCATAATTACGGCAGCAATCAAACTTAACCCCTCGCGGAACAAGATTGATTTCATCTGCTTATTTCTAATTCTTTCCCTCCTAATGTGGGGCGATTTATAAGAATATGTGTTGAAATAAATAAGCCGTGAACCGCCGGAAATGGGGAAGGAAGTAAGCTGCCGGATTATTTCCGGTAGGCGGAAGTTAAACTATTATTGATTAAAATTTTTATCAGTTTTTGCGATGTACGATTTTCCAGATTTTATTCAATTTATTTAATTATTTTTTTGAGAGTCCCATTCTTTAATTACCTATATTGAAATTTTTTTGGTGGTATCGTACCAACCCCCACCAAATCAAGCTTGAAACAACCAACGAAATGTAAGGATAATGAGACGGACAAAGAACCCCTGATCTGACCAGATTTTGACAGGATTAAAAAAATTCTTCTCTTATAAACACAAGAATAAATTCAATTGTTCAGTACGCATACAGAAAATGATTTAAAGATCCAACCATTTCAGAGTTGGTTAGTCTTCAGAGGCTGAGATGGGTAGAACACAATTTAGTGCAAGATTCCACACGTAGATGGCACCAGATTTAGCGCATGCTCCCCTGGCACAAAACCCCGAATAGCTTGCTTAAAAAACTTGTCTTTTAGAGTCGAGAATATTGGCGTTATGTTTGTCTTTTACGAAAAACATTTACACAATGCAGCGGGAGTAAGGGAGCTGTCTGTGAGATACATAAAAGAAACTATGTTTAGTAATTAAGGGATTTAATTTTCCCGAAGCAATGCACGTCAATTAAAAATTCATTTAATAAGATTTAATGCCAGAGGCGGCGATTATGAAAGTTAGATGAGTTAAAATAAAAGCCTTAAGTATAATTTTTAGGATATCAACGGGGAAGTTTAAGAACGTTAGAATCGGACGTGGATTTAATTAAAGTCAAAATACGAGGTATAAACTGAAATGGAATTTCACCTGGAATGCGAACTCAGACAGCTAAAAAAGTCCAAAGCCCCTCAGTGTGCGCGTTCATCGAATACACTCGATGAAATGACAAACGATTTTTTAACGTTAACTCGTGCCGTATGAGATGGGGAGGGGGGGGGGGGGG
>SMLS01039447.1:0-11371 GCA_004785975.1 Popillia japonica | reverse complement strand
TGCGGAGGAGAAAAGGTGATAGTCCCTACTATACCGACTGGGCAGTTACCAGTGATTTAAACCTAGTGCAGGTGTCATTGACCTCCAACAAGATACAGTGTTATTGATATGATGATTGTGATTAATCGTCGGAATATAATTCGAGATTTTGCGCTGCAGAATCCGAAATGCGTTGAGGAAATCTTATATATGACTTGAATAAAATTATAAACATGTATATATTCGAAACCAGACACAATAAGAGAAACAACAACTAATAAAACAAACCCAAATATGCCAATAGATTTATTTGGACGCGGCTAGTAACGGCCACATCAATTTTTCCAGCTGGGCACGTATATTAGCCAGACATGAGTGTATAGTAATTTGTCGCTTTTAATAGAATTTACAACGTTGTAAAATTTTAAATAATTTATGAGAATGAATGGTAGGAGTGCTAATTCGTGGATGCGATTTAACGTCCGCCTGGATAGCACGGTAGAGTGGGCAAGCCGCGGATTTAGGACGTTAATTAAGTAATTAAAAAGTTTTAGAGCGCATATTACAGCGTAGTAATATGATGTACGCGTAATGACAAGTATGCTATATAACGTTACATACGGTGGAAGTTCATAGGTGACGCTTATAGCTTGGTATGTCAATAGTTGCTAGCAGAAAATGGTCGTCGTACTTAATACAATCACGCTAGATTGCCTAAAAATTGTTTTGCGGCTTTTAGATGTAGTAAATCATGCATAACAGTTATTTCTGACGGAAAGTGTCGATAAATTATGGGCTATTGCTTATATTTGACAGGAAAGAATTCTGATTACCTAACCATAATCTGAGTCCTAGATGACACAGCCATCATAAAGGAAATTTTGCGTAATGTGTAGGTATTACTCAGACTATAAGAATGACTAAAGTCACGTAAATTAGCTGCTTCTTCTTATTATCGATTCCCGAATACCATTTCAAATACGTACTTAAAGATGCAGAACTAGACGCTAAATAAGACAAAAGAAGTAAACAACACCGTGTGAATTTGTGTTTAAGGTTAACCAGTACGAAAGCTGGACTACGTATCCGAACCAGGCAGACTGACCGGTCCTCTAGGTATGTCGGTTGGAGAGAATCTCGTTTTTCCATGCCGCCTTTGTTCTCCGAACAGAAACCATTAATCAGTGGGCCGAACAGCGCTCGCAGCCTATACGGCCGACCAATCCTTTAAATGGGATACGGCGAAGACTTATGGCCAACCGCCCTACCCACGGAACAACTATCGTAAAGTAACGGAGTCAGTGACTCAGGTGCATGAGAAGACAAGATGAGCTAAGCAGCAGACCGCGATGGGTATTAGGGCGACGGGGAGGGTAGCAGGTATGCTACCCTTCGAGCTACTAAATCACTTGCATTATTGAACAATGGGGAGTGCTAAGCTGTCGAAGTTTCGGTCGTGCAGCTAGAACCATCGCAATTACAATTACGCCCAACCCCCCTACACGTTCCTGATTTATACACGCCTTATTTTGTCCGGATTTTTTTTTTGTACAGGAGCGTAAATGTTGGAATTTTAATTTAGGCTGGGACGTAGAGTTTCTATCATTAGATACCATTAAACGTTGCTCAAGATGTGTTATTACTGTGACGAAAGTAAATTATTGCTAGCAGTCTTTCTGGAGCAAACCGCCTTGATCCCGCCAAATTAATAAGAAAATTCTTTGCCTTAAAAAATTTTAATTCTAGAAAATTATATTAGCCTTGGCGTGGGACGAGAGGGGAGAGCGGAAGGAGGAAGGAGAGTCGCATAGCTATCGATCCCCACGTTTACCTTTAGATTTGATTTATGGAACCTGAATAGCCGGCCTCAATTCAACATTACGTAAACTACAGTATCATAACCTATAAAATTACGTTTCAAGGCAATCTGCCCTGACAAAAAGTTTTGGCACAATTTTTGCAATTGTTACCTGTGAAGGGGCATTGATTTGAGGCAACCATTCTTAATGCTCAGTGTTTAGGTTATTGTGTCCTGAAGTTCAGTTTAATTTAGGCGGATCCATCAAAATCCTTACTGATAGGTTATCAAGTACTTTGCACGTTCAGGCAAACTAGGAAAAGCAACTCAAAATATTTCCAAATCAATCAAACAATTGAACAAAACTATCAATGGATAAAAAAAATGTAGCATTTAAAATGTTGGACGCAGTGGAAAAACTGGCTGCTTAAAGGTTTTGATCAAATATGGAATTCTGTAAAGAAGAGATAGATACTTAATTATATCTCATTGCTTCAAAAACCTTTCAACCTTTCGGCGATGTTTAATTAAGATTATTTACGAAAAGGCATAATTTGTTGATTGCGGGTAGGTTTTGACGACAGGCACTTCCTGTTCTGAAGTCGTTCAGGTGTTGTAGCTTTCATACTATGAAAACTTATTCGCATGATAGCTTTTGGAAGATTCAAACGAAAAGACGCAAATTTTTAATTAAAATTTGTCCGACTATCAGTCACATTCGAACAGATTGATGAATTATTTAAAACAATTTTGAATAGCCTGAGGAAATTGCGGACAAACCTTTAGGAAATCAGTAAAATCATTTAAGTTCCACGTCACTGGTAATTTGCAAACCTAGTTCAGAGATGCAGATTCCTAAAAACATGAAAATATTAGAGTGTTTCAAAGAGAGATGGCCAAAATTTAGCCAGTGTTGTAGAAAGCATTTTTCTTGTTTATAAGAATTCTTCATTCTGAATTATTTTTGCAAAGCCATTACTTAGTTATTTTTCTTTATAAGCAGAGTTGATCTGCAGATCTGTAGGATGAAATATTTTTGAAAAAAGGAGGAAGAGCGTTCTATCATAAGCTATTTTTTGATTCCAAGAGTTTTCGTCTGGTTTTTTGGTTTAAATTTGAAACTGCTTTAATTTATTTATAGTGGAGGTTTGGTTATTAAATTAACTAATACACATTTAGTGATGTACAACAAATAAACACTGATGAGGTGGCTAGCAGTGTATTGATTGGAACACAAGAGAAGGCACTAAGATCGAATCAGAATATTTTGTTTTAGTTTATATTCAAAACCAGCGTCGAATGCGATTCGAAGATGTGCTCAACTAAATCTTGGCAGGCACTATTGGAAGCAAAGCATTGCAATTTTCTCATCATAGCTGCTGGGCACCATTAGATTGAAATTAGTCTGGAAATGCGTAGTGAAATTAAACAGTCTAGGCAGAGAGAGTAGAGTTGCACTATAGTATGTAGGTACTAGAACACACTGGAATTAGTGACAACGAGAAAGCTAATCTATTAGCAAAGAAGACTGCCACAAGATCGTTTGTGGAACCGGAACCGTTTTGCGGAATAGGGAAGAGCACCTATGAAAGAGAACTCAGCAGACTGAGCAGAAAGTCACAGCAACCTTCTGGGAAAGTCTTTCTGGTCTGAGACATTCCAAAGTATGGAAGCAAAGAACAAGGAGTTCACGATCACCTTGGGGAACACATGACAAAGATAGATTTGAAACACAATAGTATCCATAATAGGTATCCAACTGCATGGCTATTGCAGCAATTCGTGCCAGTTATTTTGGAAACGATTTCATTGTCGATGGAGAAATACCCTCTTTGAAACCATCCCAGATATTAGAGTTTATTAAAGCCCTTAGACTGGATTAGTAACAAGCAAGATTACCAACAGGTTATAGCTCGTGTAGGGGGTCATAACATGTCTTAAATTAATTCCAAATAAGTTAATGAGTACATAAAGATATGACTAAGATTTGTACAGATCTAATATAACCCATACCAGACTAAAAATTTATTTAACCAGCCTTAATATACATACAATTGTAAGCGAATTGTAAATCACCTTTTATAACAGTTTTCATGGCACGATTAGGTACCAATAAAGTACAAACATTTACATTTAAGTAGAAATTTTAGCAAAACCGGTCTAAGAAGATACAAGCAATTCAAGAATATCTGTTCTACTTCAATTACATACGCTACATGTGGCTAAGACATCCGATATTCAGTGAATAGTGAAAAAAATCCGTTCCGTTATACTTCCCATATATCTTGTTCATAAGCTTTGAATAAATCACATCGCTCCGTTGTTTATACAGTCAAAGATTTCATAACAAACCGCTGCTTTCTAACTTATACGAACTATTTAGATTTATCAAATACGGATGTAATGATTGAAATAGTACAGATTTTCATTTGTAACATTATATTATATGGCGTGGTTATTTTGATAATGCCATTATATATGATGCGTAAATATTTACTTGACGTACTACGTAAGATTTTTTGCTAAATCCTGAAGTGGTGATACTTGAAAACCTTTATCAACTTGATTTTAGTCATCAGTGATAAAGACAATGATCAGATGTATTTATTTAAATCCGCGAGATCTATGGAGAAAAAAGATTTCTAAATTTATTAGCTAATTCTCAAATAAGATTTTCCATGAATAACGTCACTAGCAAGTGATGTTTAGCATATATGTACTAGGGTGACGTAAAGCAAGCAAAAAGTGACAGTTACAATGAGTTAATCTAATTTGCAATTTTGAGTTGGAAGCATTTCATTATCTACGAAACACAGCGGTTGTCAATCGGTTGGTAGCATTTTTTGTAAAGGTTGCCGACAGAACACACAATTGCTTGCGACATGCGCATACACCACGGAAATAATTTCATTTCTTTGTGCTAAATGAATAGAAAATGTATCAATTTGTCCAGATCTGTTTTACATCCCAGATATGAATCAAAGATGACCAGATTCCTGCAATTTTTGGAATGCTACATTTCCTAATGAAGCTCCATAGATAGATCTTCAAAGAAGCACAAGCACAACAACACTAGTCAGTTAAAAATCAAATCAGATAAAACGTAATAACAATCTAGGACATTAAACGTTGATATCGAGATTGGGGAAGGATCTGACTGAGCATTCACTCATTCCAGTCACATTCTGGTGAGGTTTCTATGCCTCATCTAAACATCATGTCTCGACGTCTACCATGACCCACCCTAAGGCGGTTAAGCCGGTTCCACGTTTGACGGGGAAGGTCCATGCCCGAGGGTTTTTCTACCACTTGCGTAATGATGCCTTAAGTTTTGAGCTCCACTACTGCCGACGCCAAAGTCAAGCCAATTTAGAGTATAGATTAAAGTCTTCTTCCAGTACACTATCTCTCCAGATTGGAAAACGGGATAGTGGAAGAGCACAGATGGTGCGGTCAATGGGCAAAACATTCTCTTGATTGTTAGCTTTTACCCATTCTTTGTGAGTGGTCCTCGTTCTACGGAATTGAGGAGGCGCTATATTGGCAAAGATCGGCCAATACTGTAGGTGTAGATCTCAATGTGCTATTGCTTCGTTGAGTTGGGCATCTATTTCGTTGGTATGAGAACTTTTATACCATACTGGAGCACAATATTCACCAACGAAGTAAGTTAAAGCCACCGTCTAAGCATGTCTCCTTTAGCCCCCCAGGGGGTTTCAGCCAGTTTGCTAAGAATGCTATTCCTTGATTTAATTTTTTGGGCTGTTTATAAGTTAACGACCTGGCCAGCATGACTACCAGGTATGTAGGTGACATCGAGTTTTCTCTGGGCTAGCTTGTTAGTAAGGTAGAAAGCGTTTACTTCCGATTTTTGAAGGTTAGATATCAGACACCACTGTTGTGTACAATCTCAAGATCGGTCATGAGTTGGCTCCTTCCTTTACTTAGTGATTGATGCTAGGTTGTCAAGACTAAATCGTTAATCGAATTTTCTTGGTGCTGTACTTGGAACGTTAAATGTGGGATAAACAAAACCTAAGAATTTTCAACATTTAATTTTTTTAGAGGAGGTTCATCCAAATAAAGTTGTGGATTGTGCCAATAGGGGATATGTTAACTTCTATTGCCAATACCTAGTTTAAGGATCAGACCAATTATATGAGCTTTAAAACAATAATAATGCGATCTCATATATCTTTACTATGTCGCAATCTATGCATTGGTATAGCAAACGTCCATTATCTTCTGAGGTATTCAGAATAGCAAAAAATTGAAGCAAACGATAGGTCAATGTCTGTCTTCTTTTTGTGATGTTCAGAGGACGCACTTAACATTTGTTGAATGAAATCCCATACCTTCTATTGTTGCAAAAGTACATTATTTTTGTAGTTTGGTTAAGTTGGCTGTAGAGGAACAGTACAGTGTCTGGTCATAAATTAAAAATACATTTGTGCTTTGCTCTGGAATAAAAAATTATGATGCTGCAAATCGGTATAAATTGCAACGGTATCGTTAGGTTTGAACAATGCTGTATGTCGTCGCTTTTGAACAGGGCTATCTATCAGCACTTTTTAACAACGCTGAGTTTTAGTGCAATGGTTTTGCGCATTAGAATATGCGAAGTTACTTTTTAGGTAAAGCCGAATTCTTAACCTCTTTCTCTCTCTCTCTCTCTCTCGATCCGGTTTAAGGATGTTGGGTACAAAAAATAGTATATTATAATACAAGTGTATAAGTAAGCCTTTAAAGCACGCCCGACATGTTTTAAATGGCGCAAGTGCTTTAAAGGCACTTATACACGCGTATTATACACTACAATGCGAAAATAACCAAAAGAATAGAAGAATTGGTGCATTTTACAAAGTAGGGTGTGGTTCTAATTTTTAATAATGAACATAGCAACAGTTATAAATTATTGTTGATTGGTTGCTATGTGATTGCTGTGACATTTAATGTCAAATTTTGTGAATTTAGAAAGGAGAATATGAGTGAAGAGATTTCTTCGGAAGTTGAACGATTAGCCGAGCAAGCCGAATTGAAATTAATTCCACAAAAATCAAAAATTGCATATTATAAAAAAATATGAGAAATTATTAGCTTGGATGACAAAGAAGATTAACCACACTGCGGACAAAACATTGATGCTATTGTGGCGCGATTACTGTCATTACTGTCATATGTAATGACAGTATAAAAAATAACTTGTTTATTACTGATTTTTTATGTCCAATAGAATGTAAACATATTTCTAGTACATTACAAGGAATAAAATAAAAGGGTAAAACGAAAAATAATGACTATAGGATGACTTACGAGTTAAAAAAGTCAACATTTTATTTCAATTCCAGAGCCATTGACAATGGTCCGATGGAAGTGAGATTTTAAATATTCATGTTTATCATGCATCATTGCTGTTTAATCAAAAAATAAATTATTTATGGAAATAAAATGTTTTGAAAGCCACACAGAAAGTGACATTAACATAACTGCTGTTTTGAAAACGTTTTATTTACAGAAATAATTTCTTTTTTGATTAAATAGCAATGATAGGACCTAGGCGTGTATCTTATACATGAATATTTAAAATCTCACTTTTATCAGACCATTTTCAATGGCTCTGGAATTGAAATAAAATGTTGACTTTTTTAACCCGTATGTTATCCTATAGTCATTATTTTTCGTTTTACCCTTTTATTTTATTAATAATAATAATAATAATATATTTTGGTCCTTTAGATCAATACAATTGATACCAGACAAGTCAAAATAATACAAGTCTATAGAGAGTAAAAATAAAAACGTAAAGATAAAATTAGTGTATATATAAAATAATATGAATAAAATCTAGAATATTAAAAAATGCAAAATGAAATCGACAAAAATAACAAGAAAAACAAAGTTAAAATTAATGTAAAGATAAAATATTAGGTAACTAAATTATTATGGTGCCTCCAGATACTCATCAACCGTGTAGAAACAGTTATCAGCGAGGTATTGCTTGTAGCATACTAGAAATATGTTTACATTCTATTGCACATGAAAAAATCAGTAATAAACAAGTTATTTTTTTTTGTACCCAACACCCTTAAAGCACACCAGTTACTGAAGTTGGATTCCGTTCGTTAATTTAGTTAGTACATACATATATTATTTTATCTTATCTTTAATATCCTTCATCGTATTTTTGTCTGAATAAGTGATTTTTATTGACAATGTCTTTTCGGCTTATAGGCAATTTATTATCTTTGCACGGGATAGTGGTTCGCTTTTGTGTGTTTTAGGGTAATTGATGAGGCTAACCTAACGAATCAGTCGATCAGTCTATCAAATTAGTATTGGGTAATGCGATCTTCAAATGAGAGAGAGCTAAGAAACGTGCATTGTGGCATTTTTCCTTTTTTTTTGTCAGGTTGGTCGTTTTTTTTTAATTTGCTGTTAAAAGTATTTAATCTCTTTATAACTTGCAATATTTCGAAATTTTACCTATACTAGCTGAATTATACAAGTTTTTCGTTAACCATGTCATAGAGTTTTTATCTTAAATATTTTAAATTTAATCAAATTGTATGATTGTAGTTATTTAGATTGTATAATTAAAATTTAAATTTTTGGTTTTTCTTTATACATATGCATTGTAATTGTGAATTTTAAAATTTCATAAGTTTATTGTAATAAACATTGTTAATAGTTGAATTGGTGTTTCCTTTATTTATTCGCACTCTCCATACCTACACCGGAAGTTAATTTTTGTGCTGGGGAATATGCACTCAAATTTGCATATTGGCGTCCTGTTGCTTAAACCTCCAAACCTACTGAGCTTAGTTCATTTAATCCTTTTCTCCTTGATTAAATCTGTTAACCTGGTTATAAAATCTAATGGCAAAATTTAGGTATTATTGGATACTTTTTCTTTTTCTTATGAAAAGGACGAGTACCTACTAGTTACATCCATTGATATTACCGTTTGCTCCAAAACTTTTGCATTTGTCAAAGTTTGGACGTTGACACTGTATTTTGTGAAAGCAATCCAAATTTGGATTTCTCTTTTTAAATAGTTTAGAAATTGCTGAGGGTTGATTGGCTTCAATTTTTTCAATTTCAGTATCGAGGCTATAAAATTGCGAACATGCCAAAAGAAAAGTTTATTGTAGTATGAAAAATTCTTCCATCAAATCTGTTTCCTCTATTTGTTGCTCTAAGCAATTGTATATACATATCTTCATGTCTTGTTTCTAAATACCCTGGCGTGTACAAGAAACCAAAAAAAGTTTCAGTTTCTAACAGATATCATAAATGTTGAAGTAAAACAAATACTAGAAATCCTATAAGGTTTTTGTCTGATAGTTTCCATTTTTCGCTGACAGAATTTATTCTAAGATAATATTTGATAACAGTAACGACCAGGATTGTAAAGGCAAGAAAAATTTGACAATTATACCCTTGTAGTCCTGATAACATACAAATGGTATTATGATCTAGCAGTCGGTTACGTTTAACTAGAGTTTTGGTCCATTTTGTCATATCTTGACCATGTCCACTAATTTGTGTGGTATTTGTGTCAAATCCTCTCCCAGAACCGTCTATTATGTCATGTTTACTTATACTGTCATATTTCACTTTTCGTGATAGGAGGGATCTACAAAATTAATCAATTTTACTCAGGAAACCCCCTTTGCTATTAGTAATTAAAATAGTTTCATATTTTGCATTTTATCTGTAGCAAAGCTGTAGACCAGCATATACATACCTCCATATCAGAATTTATCACAATTTGCCTTTTATAGCCAACAAAATGGGTGTGATGTAAGAAGCTACTACGAAAAATTTTGCAGAATTTAGATAATAAGCTCATACTAATCGTGGCTGCTTTTAGAATAATCTGTGAAAAAATTATGTAACCTAAATTTTAACGAAACCAGTCAGTGGATAATTTTTTATAAATCCAAAATGTAACAAAGTGTAAGATTCTTGTTTTGAACCTGATTCAACAAGGAATAGCGCCATCTAACGTTCCTCAAAATTATTTTCCACTGGGTGAGATTCTCAAGTAACAAAACGAAGGAGAATATTCCATCGCCAGCATCAAAATACTTAATTACCATCATAGGAGCTTTCGGGAGTTAATAATTCCTCCCATTGCAACGGTATTTTGATCCCCTTTCCAAACTGCACATATTGCATATACAAACAATTAATTCTGGCAATATTTGGATACGTTCCTATTGTCCGTCCAGTTGTATTCCATAGATATTCGCCGGAAAATTACAGCAACCATCGTGTTGCAGACCACACAATATACAAGCCGACATGCCGGAGTAATTATGAGGGCACATGTGTACACATATCCTGCCCAATAGGCCCCAATGAACAGCGCAAATGAAGATAACGCCGCATTACACCGCCAACACGCTTGTGTCGCACTGCCAAAACACGTAGTTGCAGATTTGTCGTCCACTAAAGCTATATTTCTCTCTCCGTTTATCGCGTGTGTATCGAACAGAGACGGAATTGTACTACGTAGGGGTGTAACTACATTGTATATGTACATCGACCAAATGCAGTCTACGTATAACTGGTAGTACCGTTTCGCAGACTAAACTGCTCGTCGAAGCTCTGGTAATTGGAATGTGCAACGCCAATGCACCATTCCCCGACAATGAACGGAGAGCTGCGCTGGATGCATTTTAAAATCAACAGACCCTATATTGCTTCGCGTATTTCAGTTTTATAAGTACCGTGTGCCCGTAATGAGTGCGATTCCGCCAGAGAATATTCATTCCGAGCTAGCAACGACGCCATTGTACTAGCTTTGGTGTGGTGGCGAAATTTGGAACTATATCGTAGGAGTCTCGAAATTATATTTTGAAACGAAACGAAAATTGTTCTTTATTACGATTATTCTCTATACAGTACTACGTGATATAGAGGCAAAAGATGTTAAATAATTTAAATTTAATCTCAAACTAGTCTCAGTCGTAAACCGGAGAATTGGCAATCACTTTCGTCTAAAATCGAAAATTAAAAGCATTCGTAAACATTAGGCGTTGTCATCCGAATTGCCGGCAATTATACGAACTGTTTCCGAAACATCGAAATATCTCCTAGCGCGCAGTTTGTAGGTGGGTAGCGATCGTAAACTGGATCCCTATACCGCGCTTTTGTTGACAAATAAAACGCCACCACCTCCGAAACCAAAGTAAATGTCAACACTTGCACATCAGGCAGGTATATAGCAGTGTCGTTATTAAGCCATTGAAAATTATTGCCTCATGCAGACGCATCTAACGTCTAAAGTTTACTGAACGCTGTTACCTTATACAGGCATGGTTTAAAGATTTACGATTATACCCCTGATCCTTTAATTACAATAGGGTGGCCGATTTAAAGCCAGCGATTACAGTGAGTTTAATTTTAAATTAATTGAAAAATACAGGGTGCTTAGTTATAGCAGACGTTAGTACTTGTTAGAGAATCTACATCCCTAGATTTTTTTGAAGAAACAGTGGAAGTTTTTCAATTTAATGCAAGAGTAGGAAGGCTCAAGCCCAACTGTCACATCATAAGTCACCACATTTCCGAGAAGAGTACGTGCAG
>SMLS01039446.1:0-15532 GCA_004785975.1 Popillia japonica | reverse complement strand
CTAGTACAGATCAGGTGTTTCAGATTTTCAAACCTATCTTTGTCAGGTGTCCCCTAAGGTGGTACTACCCTATCGGAGAACCCACAAGTAGCCCTTTGCTTATTGAAATTTCCAAGGATTACCTTGTGGTGTCTCAAATCAGGAAGATTTTTCCTGATGGTTGCTCCCTATCCTTAAGTTCAATGTTGTGGCGGTTTTCTTTGCTAATAGATTAGCTTCCTTGTTACCACTGAATGGAACACCCATTCACACCGCACATAATACCCAGAATAATGCAAATCTGTTACGAGTTGATAGTCTCAGAACTCAACGACATTATGGCTGCTGAAGTATTGGAGAAAATTGCAATGCCTTGCTTCTCCGATAGTCCTTGTCAAGATTCAGTTGACCACAGCTTCTAACAGCATTAATCTCTGCTTGGAAAACTCTGAGGTAGATTCTTTAGAGTCTCACCAGTGATGGCCCAGCTGCGCCTTAAAACCAACCCCTTCCACCACTATATGTAAGGATGTGCCACTAGTGCGCCAGTAATGCGCACACATGCAGTATTGTTAAAAAAAATAAAAAATAAAATTCTGTATTAGAATTTAACTGCAATTCTCCAGACCAAAATTTATCATTCTCCAATACAGTTCATGATAAATCTTATTTAGTATTCATGAATATATCTCTATAACTATAATAGTTCCAAATGCCATAGAACTTTACAATAGCATACTTTATCGATTCCATTGTAGGGATGACATCAAAAAGAGCTATCTTATAAAATCTGTTTCGTATATCAAAACGTTCTACCTCCTTTCATCGATTCCCATCTAGAAAACGAACTAGAAAACCTAGCCTAAGGAAAACTCGAACGTATGAAATACGATCGCTTCCAGTTACTCGTCGAAGTACATCCAGTTCCTTTTAACCGTGTCGTACTATGCAGTATAGATCCTTTTATTTTTCATTTTCATTTCACTGTCCCCGTACAGATAGTGTGGAGGACGGCTGCGAAAATGGAACGATAAATCATGCACAAGTTCTGAACTAAATCAAATCGACTAGTATGACAATTTGTACAGAAATTGTGTGAAAAATGTCACGATTTGTCGACGGACAAGAAGCTAACTAACGGAGGATCTTAGTGGGGGCTACGGCCACGCGTAAGGGTCCGCGCTATTTATGTGTAAGGGTCGGCGTTGCCAACGAGATAACTTAATTTATCTTCGGCGTGGAGGTGGTCGTTCAATTTCTCAGAACGATTTACGGTTATTGCTTTTTTATGAAGGAATGTTTACAACAAACTCAACTCAACTCGGAGTAGATGAACTTTACCTTAAGTATTTAACTGTATATATGTATATATCGGCTTTCTTTTATACCGTTTCCTTCTTTCCTTGAACTTTATTTATGTGAAGGTTGTTACTACTAAACGATAATAAAAGGGTAGATCTCTGTCATTTACTGCTCGGTATATTAGAGTGAGGAGTAAATGAAGTAGTATTTTAAGGAACGCGTTTTAATTTGTAGTAAAGTGGTCGTCTAAGGTAACGCTGCTAGATTGTGTGTATACTTTAGAAGAAGAAGCACACGAGAATGGAATTTTGTAACTAAATTATTCTCAATTTGACATCAAACAGTAAGAGAATAAACCTATATCGAAGGCTTCATCGCCTAGGCGTCCATCATGACTTGGACCTGGCTGAATGACTTTGGTTAAAAAAATGTTTGTGAACATTATCTGGGAAATCGAAATTGGAGTGAAAGCGACCAATAAAAATTCTTTCATGGTTGAGCTAACGTTCAACGAAGATATATAGTAGGGTTTAACAAGTATTGCTCGTTACTCAGCTATTTCGGTGGTCGCAGATAAATGAGGAGGAAATAGATTTCTGCAAATGAAAACCTCCAAAGAAAGGCACAGCTCGATTACTTTGAGTATAGAAGTCGATAAAATGAATCCAAAGATCTGAATGCTTAATTTTTCGAAAGTTTTTTCGAATCTTCATTTCCTCAACATTCTCCAATTTAACTAGATTAGAATCCTGAGAGATTTCCTTCACAATTTCTGTCTCTTCTATGATACTGCGAGAGATATCGTACCTGTCATTTTCGGTGGATATCACTGTTGGAATTTGGGAGAGGGATACGTTAGCAGCTGGCTTAGCTACTAGTGTTTTTGCGACAACCACCTATGCAGGGTGTCCGCGATATACAAAGCATCCTTTTAAGGGATGATAGCGACAACGATTTAGAAACAAAAACATATAATACACCTTGGGTCTATCTGTAAGCGTAAACGAGAAAAAAAATTATTTCTAAAAAACCTTATTTGGTCAAACTGTACAAGAAAACTCATCCATATTTCTTCTTAAATAACCAAAAAAACCATATCAAAAATTTAGGGTTGAAAATAACTGAAAACAACGATGAAAACGAATTATTTCATACTTTGAAATTGAAGCGTGGTGTCATTTGTCTTCCACCATACTGTACACGTATGCAGTTAGAAGCGCAGATGCATGCCAAGCATCATCTGTTTATACGACCTTGAACTTGTATCGTACGAAGTCAATGGCCATACGTTTTAAAATAAAGGTACCTTTGCGGTTATTTTAATAATGTTATGACAATAAAATCGATGTTATGTTGAAGTTAGAGTGAAAAGGGCGTCTCCGATCGGTAAATGAAAATTTAAGTTGAGGGAAAGTCGCATTGAATGAAATCAATGTAATTACTGCAATTATGTTATGGCGCTTTAAGCTCTTTCGTAAAGGCTGCTACAAATTTTATTTCTTTTCTTTTATTTGTGATAAATTGGTGGTTCTAAAAAGGACCTTTTTGAGAGACAGGAGTAAATGTATTACAGGAAACGCTCGATGTGTTGCCCATTTTCAAGAACACACGCCTGTAATCGTCGTAAATCTTGCACTAATCAGCTGCCGGTGTACAGTATGCGTCGAAGTTTGTGACATGAGAAATAATTTTTTTTCTCGTTTACGCTTACAGATAGACCCAAGGTGTAATATATGTTTTTGTTTCTAAATCGTAGTAGCTATCATCCCTTAAAAGCATGCTTTGTATTTCGCGGACACCCTGTATATTGTGGTCTTTAGCTAGACCAGAGCTCAACTGGCAGAAGGCACCATTCTTCACATATGAAAAAATCTCATTTTGACAATGCTGGCATTATATTCTGTATCAGAAAACCTGATATCAAACTTACCTTACCTTATTCCGCCAGAAACTTCTGCAAATCTCCTCTGTAAACTCTAATTGAAGGGCTCCGTGCAAAAAGTCCATAAGTGACATTTTGCTATTCTGAGATAATTGACGATCAAGATATAATTTCAGCAATGAAACCAGACGGCCAGTGATAGACCATTCAAATTCCATTTTTTGTGATTAGTATTAAGTACTTTGTATATCAAACGGCAAGCGGAATTAGAAATCGTAATATAAACCGGATAATTAATTGTTTTTTGTTTGCACGACAAAAGTATGTTTTTTCCGTAAAACTTACTTTGATTTATTCTAAAATAAGTTGTTCAGATGTTTGTGATACAGTTTAGTGTTTATTTTACTATAAACCTTGCACCATAGATTGTAAAATATATTGTGTGCATAATAAAACAATATATTTTCTTCACCATCTTCACCTAATATATCATAGAAGAGTCTGTTCTCTACTTTTTGAATGTGTAGTGCCAAAAATTTTACGATTTCAAGTTTTTCGGGCTTAATCTTCAAAAATTTTGTATATGCAAGCGGTGGATGTTTCTGGCCTACAACAGGCCTCTGATGCCCTGTTTTTTACAATACAAAGTCACGATAGTCCCTTGACATTGTCTCCCTAATTTTTGGTTTGCATTGGGACGAAAACATTACAGACCGGCACTTCGATATTCCAGGAATAGGTTTAATGCCATTAACAAAAAGTTTTTTATAATCGAATATTTTGACTACTGGAAATTCTCCTTCAATCTGACTGTTGTTGGTTAAAAGGCTGTGCTGTAGAAATATAATTTCAAACGGGTTTTTAGGTCTGGCATCATATCAATATCAATATAGTAGTCAGGGTTATCAATTTTCTCCCTTTTTAGCTTCTTTTTTTCGATTAATGCATAGCATCTATCGATTGGCATCATCGAATGACCAGGAATTGGATAGAAAACCGCAACAGATTGGAATATATTAGCTGCACATAACGAATCTAGGTATGTGAATAGATAGCGATTTTTATTTTGGGAAAAACAGTTGTCACAAAAAATTATTAATTTTGTTTCTGACTTCTTATATTTTTTGATGTAGTAGTCTACAGAAGTAATGTACAATGTACAAAACAATGTAATAAACAATGTTGTTTATCCCAAAATTATGCAACCAAAGTTGTCGTTTGTAATATTCGTCAGTAATATTGGTGAATATTTTTGAAAATCAAAACAAATGACTTGGTTTGAATTTTCTTGCCTTTCTTTAAGTTTGTTAAAAAAGCTTTGCGCTTTACGAAGGTGCAACTCTTTCTGTATTTTAAGCAGTCTTATTTTATTTTCGTCTTTCGCAAATGTTGCTGAATGGAGATCAGCCATAAATTTAGTGCATGTTGTGCATATATCTTTTTTGGGATGTGCGAATGAATAGTTAAAATCATTCACAAAAATCTTGTGAAAATATCTATATTTCATTGGATATTCAGGATATTGAGTACAATATCCTTTGTGTAGGGAGGCAACGGTCAGGTCTGAGGATAGATATTTTTTATATTTATTTTGACTTCGACTGTAGTGCGATTCTACCACGGGAAGATTTTTTAGGAATGAATTTACATTTTTGATCGTTTCTTCCGGGATTCTATTCTTTACGTCTTCAATTTCAAAATTAAGAATTTTTTTCTTTAGTCTGTCCCTCTTGATACCATGTAAATGAAGACACATTTTTTGACAAACGTCTATTTTTTTAGTGTTCACTAATACGTTATACAGGGTGTCCCAGCGAGACCGTTCATTAGAAGTTTACGGGGTTCTCGCGAAAATATTAATTTGAAAATTTAGAACTATATATAGTTGGTTGTGCTCTCTCCAATTAAAATATTTTTAGATTCCTAGCATTTCCGGTTACACCGGAAGTCGCCATGTACTTTGCTATTTTTAATGGAACACCCTATATATTTTTACATATTTGGATTTGCCTATTATTAAGCTTTACAAATATTTTTAATTTTTGCAATTTGATATGGGCGTTTTGTAGTTATTCGATGTTTTCTAAAAAAAAATTGCTGTAGCAGACATTTATTCAAAAAATCAGAGAACACTCGATTTCTCGAATATCGACTTAGGATTCATAGTATGCTTAAACTACATGTTGGAGTATGTCTTAGCACCGAAAATGGCTGTCTAAATTGTGTGGTTACCTTACTATGGCACGTTAACTTCCCGAAAATTTGAAGAACCATAACTTAATTTTTTCAAATGGCACCCCCGATTTTTTATTAGTTAGTCATCTTCAGCATCTAATTATACATCTTTTATATTCCACATGTCCTATACCTGAAATTCATAGTTTAGGAGATAATTAGAGTTTTTGAAGAATGCACACATAACTCATCGATGCTTATCTTGGGTGCCATGGAAAATTAGCGTTCTCAAAGATTTATTGCTAAAATATATCGTCAAACTTACGCTTCGTCGTTTAATGGTAGTAAATTAATAATTATCCGTTAAGTGCCTTTACATTATTGCTATAGAGTTGAAATATAGAACAATAGCGAAAACAATGTTTACACAAATCAAAAAATTCACACAAGTTAACTCTGTCGTTGGGGTCTTGAGGATGAAGGTCTTGTACTAATGAGTTAGCTTGTAGTCGTGGAAGTGATGCTTTTTCAAAATTCTATGTACTGAAGACTTACTGATTTGCAGATCTTCTTCGGCAGCTCGAATTGAGGCGCTGGAATTGGCCTCGAAATAAGTTAAAGGTATTCAATTCTTCATCCTCATCATCAACTACACTTTTTGTCGGTTTAACGGATGAGCAATTTGACCAAAACGCACAAAATTTACTTCTATTCTTCTAAATTTACCTTTGTCATCCGAGGTTCTACTAAGAACTTTGTCGCACTTTCCCGATATAAAAAATAAATTAAGTATTTCTTAATTTGTATAAATATTGTTTTCGTTAGCGTTATCCATTTTAACTGTAAGTAACGACGAAGTGTAACTTTGACATTAGACTTTGACAATAAGTCTTTGAGAACGCTTATTTTTCATGGCACACTAAATAAGTATCGATGAGTTATGTGTAACGTGTGCATTTTTTAAAAGAAGCTAATTATCTCCTAAACTATCAATTTCAGATATAGGACATGTTGGATATATTCAGCAGTGTAAAATTAGACGCTGAAGATGGCTAACTAATAAAATATGGGGGGTACCATTTGAAAAAATTAAGTTATGGTTCTTCAAAATTTGTCAAAGTTAACATGCCATAGCAAAGTAACCATATAGGTTAGACAGCCGTTCTCAGTGCCAAAACATACTCCAACATGTTGTTTCTGCATATTATAAATCCTAAATTGATATTCGAAATATCAAGTGCTCTCCGATTTTTTGAATAAACGTCTACTATAGCAATTTTTTTTAGAAAAAATCGAATAACTACAAAACGCCCAAATCAAATTGCAAACATTAAAGATATTTGTAAAGCTTAATAATAGGCAAATCCAAATATGTAAATATATATGGGGTGTTTCATTAAAAATAGCAAAGTAGATGGCGACTTCCGGTGTAACCGGAAACGCTAGGAATCTAAAAATATTTTAATTGGAGAGAGCACAACCAACTATACATAGTTCTAAATTTTCAAATTAATATTTTCGTGAGAACCCCGTAAACTTCTAATGAACGGTCTCGCTGGGACACCCTGTATATGTCCAAGGCAGAATACTTTTTAAGTTGAACCTAAACAACTGTAAGACGCGCAATGGATCGCCTATCGTCAATGTCTTAGTCATACATTTTTTACAGGCTTTGTAATTGCTTTTTATCATTAAATATATAATATATAATCTAATATCCATCTACCTCGCTGGTGTAGGATTATCGATCTCTATATTTCGAGTTTTACAAATTTTTCCACTCTTCTCGATTTTTTTGCCATTGTTTTTGCGTCTGTCCATGTTTTTCCCTTCTTCTTCAATATTCCTCCAATAACATCGTCCCATGTTCGTCGTGGTCTTCCTCTTTTCCTGGTTTTCGTAGTTCTTGCGATCCAGATTCTTTTAACCGTTCTTCCATACGTTGCACATGGCCCCACCAACTCATCTGTCTCTGTTCTATGAATTCCAATGTGGATAGTATATCTAGCTCTTTTCTTATGTGTTCACTTCTCATTTTATCAAGTTTTGTAACTCCCCTGACACGTCTTAAGTATTTCATCTCCATGGCCTGTATTTTATTCTTTTGTCTCTCCGTCAACACCCATGACTCACGTCTATATGTTAATACTGGTCTATATATGGCTTTAAACACTTTTATTTTGGTTTCTCTTGATATTTCCCTTTTGTTTATGAACTGTTTACTCATTGCGTGGTATAGTTGCAACGTCTTCTGTATTCTATTATTAATCTCTTTTTCTTGTGCTTCTTTCTCCTCTATTATTGTTCCCAGATTTTGAAATTCTATGACTTGCTCTATGTTTCTGTTGTCCAGAGTTATATGGAGGTCTTCATGTTCTTCCCCCAATATCATCACTTTTGTCTTGTTTTTGTTAATTACCATACCATACTCCTTCAGTACCTCATTCCACACTTCCAAGTTCCTCTGTAATACATCACTATTTTTTGCTATCAGAACTACATCCTCGGCAAATACTCCCTCTGATATGTCTACCCGTTGTAAATTTATGTGTCCTATATTTTATTTTTTACATTTTTCTGTGCATTTTTTGATTAGCCCCACCCTGTCTTAAACCTTTGTTGTGAATGTTTCGGATCTCATATTGTTGCTTATTATCGAGTTGATGTTGTTTTTGTATATGTTCTGTATTAGATTTATTATCTTAGTCCTTATTCCCCTTTTTCCGGTATTTTCCATATTTTGCCCCTCTGTACCTTATCGAAGGCCTTTTCCATGTCTAGGAATGCTAGTAGTACTTTCTCTTGCTTTCGTTCAAGTTTTTCATATACATATTTGGCATATCGTAAACATATGGTCCTGTACACTTCTTCCACTTCTAAACCAGCTTTGTGTGTCCTCTAGTGTATTCTCCAGTATTTCTCTTATTCTCTCGTTTAAAATTTGTTCGAATACCTTCATGCACGTGCATAGTAAGGTTATTCCTCTATAGTTATTGTAATCTCTTTTATCACCTTTTTTGTATATTGGTACAATTAACGCCATTTGCCAGTCTTTTGGAAATTGTTCTTCTGTCCATACTTTGTGGAATAATCTTAGTAGTAGTTTAGTCGCGTTGAGTCCCATGTTTTTTACCATTTCTGCCGTAATCTTAACGTATCCTGGTGCTTTTCCATATTTCTTCTTTTGTATGATGTTCTGTAGTTCCGTCAAACTTATTGCCTGTTATGTGTCTCTTTCTCTCGCTATTGTTTGTGTCGTATTATTTTCGTTGTTATCTTTTCCATTTAGTAGTTCTTGAAAGTGTTGTTTCCATCGTTTAATTATTTCTATTTCTTCCGTTAGCATCTCACCATTTTTGCTCTTTATGTGGTGAAAATTTGTTTCTTTTTATTTCTTCGCATTCTTTAGCACATTGTAAAATAATTTTTGGTTTTCTTTTGCGTTCTATTCCATTTTTTCTCCAAACTTTTTCCAAGTCTCTTGTTTTGTTGCCACTACTAGCTCTTTTGCTAGTTTGTTTGTTTTTTATATTCTTCGTAGCTTTCTATTGTTCTACGACTTAAGTAATTTTTCCATGCTCTTTTCTTCATCTGTATTTGGTTTTTAATGTCCTCTGTCCACCATACGGTTTGTTTTTTGGCGTTGCTTTTTCTTGCTGCACCACATACTTCTTTAGCTATGTTTTAAAATTATTCCATAACTGCTCTATGTTTATGTGTTTTGTTGTTTCCTCTGTTAGTTGTATTTTTTGATTTAATATTTCTTCCTACCTTTTGGCTATTTCTTTCCTTCTCTGCTTATATGAGTGAATGTTTTCGAATTCTACTTTTCTTTGTTTTTGTTTATCCCCGTTCGATGTGTTGTTGCTTTCTTTAATTTTGGTTACTAGCGCGTAGTGGTCACTTCCAATCTCTGGCCTTCTTTGTACTTTCGTATCCATTAATGATTTCCTATTTTTGTTTTCGATCAATACATAATCAATTATAGATTTTTCCCCTCTGCTTTTAACTTCTCTCGTATATTTGTTTATATCCGTATTACTTATTAGTAATTCATGTAGTATACAAAACTAACATTATTCGTCCGTTGTTATTTCGGCCTGTTTCCCCAAATTTTCCCATGACTTTATCATATTCCCTATCCTTTACTCCAACTCGACTATTGAAGTCTCCCGCTATATACATATACGTCTACCTTTCGCTTCTTCTACTGCTATTGTTAATTCTTCCCAAAATTTGTCTTTGTTTCCCGCTTTATCATCTTCGTTGGGCCCATATACCGCTATGATTGTTTTTCTTACTCTTCTCTTCCTTTTCCGATATTGATTGACAGTATTCTCTCATTCCATGCTTTCCATCCAAATATCTGACTCTCGTGTCTTTTATTGATTAGACATCCAACTCCAGCCGCTGCTCTCTGTTCAGTCTTTACCCCGCTGTGTATCAGTATGTGTCCTTTAGTCGTTTTTGACGCTTCTTCTCCTTTCCTCTTTGTCTCCGTAATTGTTAAAAAATCTAGGCCCATTTTGTCAAATTCTTCTTCTAGCTCCATTTCTTTATCTTTTATACTTCTGATATTCCATGTTCCCAATTTCTATAATATGTCTGTGTCCTTGCCTCCTCGTTTATGCCTATTATCACATTATTTATTTTTGTTGTTATTGTATGTCTCTCCTGTTAATGTTGTTTCCGTATGCTTCTCCTTTTTCGTCGCCTGTTCGTTAACCGCTCTTCTATCCCTAGTTAGATTCACTAGTTTTTTGACCCCTTTCGCTCCAGCTGTATGTTGTTATTATTCTCCATATATCTCCATTCAATTCCGTTTATACTTATCTTGTTAAATCCTACTTTTACGTCATTTCCTTTTCTCCGCTCTTCTTGTGCCCTTAGTCTTATGTGTTTTTGTTTCTCTCTCTCCTTTTTTGTTAAATCATTCGATGAATACCTTTTCCATCTTCAGATCTCTCAACTTCCTTTCATTTTGCATTACATATTTGTTTTTTATCGTCTTCTTTATGGAGTTCAATAATGTATATTTTTTTCTCTCAGCTTGGTCGCGGTTTTAATCTCAGCGGTAATCCCTAATTGCTCCTTTACGAAGCTGTTTATCAATTCCTTCATTTTTTCGGGTTCCTTTTCTCTAAACCCTTTACGACTGTATTATTCTTTCTTTTCTCTTTCTCTAGTCTCTCTATGTACATTTTCATATCTATCAATTCTTTTTTAATACCTTTGTTTTCTTTTTTAATTTGTACATTTTAATTTTTTATGGATTTATTTTCCTCTCTTACCTTCTTTAGTTCTTCGTGTATCGCTCTTTGTTCTTCTCTTATTTGGTGTACCTCTTTTCTCATTTCTTTCTGGTCCGCTTTCATATCGGTTACCATTCTCAATATAAGGTCTATTTTCCCTTCTTCTGATTTTTGCACCTTTGTTGGTGTTCTTTGGGTCCTTTTGCTTTTTGTAAAAGAGCTTTCTATATCTTCTGTATTTTCCTTTTTCCTACAGATTCATCGGTTGAGTATTCGTCGTTGTCCATGGTGTTAGTTTTCCCTCTTTGAGGATGATTCAGTTTCGATGTAACTCCGGACCTGTGTTGTTTACTGGGCGAACGATAATCACGGTGCGATAAAAACCTCTCTCCGGCTCAACGCCTCGGAGACTCGATCTTTCTCACCGTCACGTGCTCTCTTTTAATTTATATATTATTTACGTTTCTATTGTTTAATCCCTGTTCTTACCTTATCCTGGTTTCCGCTTTGTCCTTTCTATGTTCTTTTACTTTTATCACTGTTTTTACTACAGTATTGCTCGAAGAAACCCCGATATTTCGGGTATTAATTTCGGAGCGATTAAAAACACATGCACACTCTTCAAATAGATAAAAAAACCCCATCATAATCATAAAAAATGAAATATAAACATAGGAATGAGAATTGCAAGAAACCGCTACCTTTCTGGAAGTTTTGGGATTTCTCTATCATTCCCTTCTTATCATCAGAAGTTTGATATATCTTCTTTAGTTAAAGATATCACCAATAAAAGTGTATTAGCAAACGACACTTTGCATTGTCGTGTTAAATCTCATTTATTACCCCAATAACTTTATAGTTTTCCTAACATTAATAGTGTTGATTTTACTAGAGAATACATAAAATCAGGTTTTCCTCTACAAATATAATTTCTATGTTGTTTTTCTTTGACTATTTAATGCTCTACTAAACAGTATAAAGCATTGATATACCCTAGAAGTGTGCTACCGCCCTGAGAATAAATTATCATGTAAGCGGATATTCATCAAGAGAAATTAATAAACTTATTGAGCTTGTTTTACGTTTCACCAGAATGGTAGAGTAGGTCTTTGATAGAGTAAATAGTTTTGCATATATGTAGTAGTAAACTTGTTACGTTGCCAGTTAACATATTTTACATAGACAACATCATTATCTTGCTTTGAATGTAAATGGTAGTGTTTCAGACAATTAAGTTTGAATTAAAGCTAAATTGTTTTGTCATCCTCATAATTTATATTGATTTAATGTGCTTATACATACTATGTTTCTATACAAGAAACATACTGCGTTATGTAGTAACAACCCCACACAAGCTACGATTATTATACCTTTATTATATTAATTCTGGAATGGCGTAAGTAAACTACTGTACCTATTTGATACTCTGCACAAGACCAACAAGACACAAGTTCCATACCGTGGCAATAATATTCAAATGTGCGGGGAACTGAAGTAGATAAAAGCCTTAGAAGTGCTTTGTGTTCATACACAGTGTTCCAATTTATGTATGCAATTCTCACTTTCCAGGAAGAATTTAAATTGAAATATCTTGCTACTGCGAAGGAAATTTTGAATGTGGGTCAACTATTATTGTGTTTGACTTGGTTTCCTCTATCGGCTGCTTCCTGTGCATATACGCATTGACATTTCGTTATTCTTCAAACGAATGTGCAGCTTGTTAATGGATGATATCGCTACAACGTAGCATTCATTTAATGCCATTCTAATAAACGCGATTTCATGATTCTGCCTTTAACATGCTTAGTAATAGTCTAACAATAGCTTGCTTGCTTATATTATCTCGTGCTTTCTGTTTAGTGCATTATCGTTTCAGTAATATTGTTTTATTGTTCCAAGTTTTGGTTGTTAAATTAACTATAAAATATAAATTGTTGTCAACTTGTACAGCTAAAAGTGAAATATGTAACATGCGACAATTAGGTGTGTATGTATCTCCACGTTTTTTGCATCACTGTCATTGCACAATATCAGTCAACTATTTACATATTGGTGTTTCTTTCTCTCTCTGTTATAATAAAAAACGCAGATTTTCGCTGGGTTGATACTCAAAGCAGACAATTTTTAATGATGTTTGGAATTTTTTTTAAAGTCAGTAGTCCTGTAAGCAGAATTTAAGAATCACTGTTTTTTTTTGAGATGATTTCAACATACTGACGATAAGGACGATCATAATGAAGAATTTCGATGGCATGCTTTAACCGAGATTTAGTTGTATCCGATAACGTTGCATCTGTAAGTATACAACTACATTGTCTCTCGTGCACTAGAAACCAATACAATACTGATATTGAATTATTAAATACAACTAGTGTTTCTTAATTAAATGATGCCACTAACCCAGATGTCAAACGAATTTACACAATAAAATCCTTTTAGGTTTATGAATACCACATGCGCTGACCATAATATTGAGTTTCGGCTGTTGCTAACGAAATTGCACCATCCAAAGCAATAATTAAAAGAAAAAATAAAGACGATTAATGATACTTAAGAGCAAATAAGAATGTTTTGAACCATTCTAAAAACACACCAGAGGGACCCTTTAAAATTGTCATTTTAACGACCACATTTAACGCCTCTTCTTAAAATTTAATCCTTTAAAGGTCGTATAAAATACTATGCCCTCTAGTAGTTGTGCCTCTCCTTTAAAATTAACGTCAATGATGATACGATTTAATACTGACATTTTAACGCCCGTAAAATGTTTACCCTGGGATTGAATGTAACGTTTGTCTGGTAAAGCTGCAGAATTTGGGGATTGTGTGCTGCATATTGTGTACGTTGTAGTATGTACTCCTACAACTTACACAATATGCAGTTTAGTCTGCATACTGTAAATGATATAGAATTTATGTACAGAAAAGACCTACACTCATGGAAAGTGAAGATTGGACACTAAAATTTGTCAATTACAATTTTCTTCGGTAATTCTTTAAGCATTTAATATCATCTAGTTACGCGAAAGTTTTACATTGTTTGTACACTTATTAACACAACTTTTTTAATCTAATTGGAAAGAATGTTATGCTTTTCAAAGTTTTGGCGCTACTGTTTGTTTTTCTTATGACAGTTCTATCAAGTTTTCCGTTAGTGGATACCAATGCGAAATTAAAACGAAAGGATATGCTAAGTATTGACGGAACTGAAAGAGATTTGCAGTGGGTAAGGAATTATCTCAAAGCTCTAATAATGCGGACGCATGGTATATACATTAATTTAGGTCATACAATTATGTATTTGCTGAATAAATTAGATAAGATCATTAGAATTCAAATTATTTAATTTACATAGTTTTTCATACAAGTTGACATAATTTTCGGTCACATAAAATGTTCGCATTTTTATGTAGATCCGCAATTACATAATTAATAATACCCAGCTTCGTGCAGAAAAGTAATTACTTGTGGAATAAGTACTGCAAGCTACAGTAATACTAAAAATAACTAAATCATATGTAAAAAGATAAACGCAGGTAATTACGTTAAAAATCGATTTAGGCTCTGGGCTTTTATGGAGTTTGGAGACTTACATTTGTATTCTGTCGAAGTAATGCATACAATGTGATTTCTACGCAACCATCTCTGGCTTGTACATATACATATGGTAACGCTCCACCATCCACGACTATGAATAAAACCGTCCGTCCTTTAGAAAATTGGTTAAGTGAGTTTTGAAGCATAAATTTATGATTATAATACGCAACTTCTTAAAAGGCCGGAGCCGGGTAAGCAAGGGTTGCCGGCCACCGGCGATTTTGGATGAAAATTGGGGCATATGTTTAACCTCCTAAAAGTCGCTTACAGCCAAATTTTCAGCTCAAAATATTGAACGGTCTTCGAGTACAAAAATAAAAGCCAAAATTTCTTTGAACATTTTTATTAGACGATTGGGCTGTCCGATCGCAACGTACAAAAAAAGAAAATATGCAGTTTTTTGGACGCTATCAAAAAAAAATATTTCGGTTTTCGTTGATCACGTGATCAACTTTTTTTTTGTTTTTATATTTGAATATTTTTTTGACAAAGTAGCCATTTTGGTACAATCACCAAAATTTTTGTAAATCTTTTCTCACCATTCCCCTGCTACCTCAACTTTTTTATAGACGATCGAAATGGTACGCCATAGTAAAAAAAAAAAAATCAGCTATGAATGTCGCAACAACTTTTAGCGAAGGAATTCTTACAATACAATTTTTATTTATTTATAGATAAAGGTTGGAGAAGGACAGTAATACGTTCGGCAAGGCTCGCCTACCTGCCGTGTCCGCGGACTTATTAGGCTGTGGATTGTTGTCATTAAATTTAACTGTTAATGGAACTAGATTGCCCTACAATATGCTTTTGAAAAAAAAACTTCCAACAAATCTACTACAGAAGTACCCTGGCAAGTATAGGGCGCTTGGTTGTTGATTGATAATGTTACTACTAATTTGTAAAAAATCAACTAAAATTATTCAAAGATTGGACAAGAATCGATTATTGTTCTAGTGGTTTTTATTGTCTTTATTTTTTTAAATTAGAAGTCAAGCTAGGGCACAAAAGGAATATCTGATGCAGATATCTATATTTGAATGTCGACACAACTCCACATCATAATATATATAACTTCGAACTTCAGGATTTACTGAATGAGCATTTATGCAAAGCTTGTTTTCAATAGCAGTTTCGTTTCAATTCCTTCAATCTAAGATATAACTTTGGATTAAGTAGTTTTGATTGGAAGTGTTACTCCGTCTAATTGTTAGAACAATTAAAGTGTAAAGGCATGTGCATAGATCATAAAATTAAATGCAGGCACGTCGAGGCGATGTGAGCGAGAAAGCAACCTGTTTGCTACAATATTGTGCGTGGTTTATCTGTTCTATCTGCGAATGCCTGGG
>SMLS01039395.1:0-11973 GCA_004785975.1 Popillia japonica | reverse complement strand
GTTACCATACTTATTTGCATGTTTTCAATCTCTGTGAGTGAATATGTGGATGTTGTTTCTCAATTGCTTGATTGATTTCCACTTAAAAACCGAGAATGGCGCAGTGGTAAGAATATTTTATTTAGAAAAGGTGAAGCACGCATGAATGGTGAGTTAGGTGGTGGGGAGCAATGGTCAAGCCTTTCTGAAGAAGTATCTTCCACGAAATAGTTTTCTTCATCATTGGGCGGTTAAACCCCAATCAACAACTCGGCCAAAACGCTTATTGTACCCTCCATGACGTTTTAGCCCTCTTGATCTGGTTGTATTTAAACAAAGAAGACCGCAAACTCCGTAATCTCAACTGCTTTCTACTCACAAAGACTACTTACTACCTTGTGGAGTCTTTTCTCGCTTTGAAAAATCCATTCCGGTAGGAGCGGAGTCTAGAAACGAACTCAGATCTGTCAAGAATGAAAGAAACAGCTGTACTTGCTCCTGATTCTAGATCGTCGTGCAGACAGTTGAAATTGCTTTCACGAAAGTCTAGATGGCAATTATTTCAGCCTGGAGGATAGAATTGATGTGTTCATAAAGATTCAAGGCTTCAAGTCATCAAAATTGGAAAAAAGCTACTGGAGCATGTTAAGATCTGCAGCATCCATGGACAAGAGAATGACAAACCATTTTTTTTTGGATTTACAATGTAATAGTTTGTTCTTCATTGCCTCATCTCTACCATAAGATCTTTCTTACTCCCACGAGTTCTTAGGATAGACTATTGGTATAGTAGCATCCTTTTGTTTACATATTTGGAAATTTTGAAATTCTCCCGTCTTTATTGGCAGAGCAAGTGGTTTATGCAGATTTTCAATTGCGTGACTCACTCCTTAGTTTTCCGTTACTTCATTTCTCATTGTTGAATTCGAATTCCAACATTCCATTCTGTACTGAAATCAATTGTTCTTTGTTTTTAAAAATCTAAGCTCTTAACCTTCTTTAACTTAGTACATTATCATTATCATCCTCATGAGTATTAGCCGTCATTTTGTTCCCCAGATCCTTATGATTCAAGAAACATTGTTTTTAGTCAGAAAATGTTTGTATATTCTGTAGCAGTTTCTGAGAGTTTCAAATATATTGATATCAAATGCTTCAACGGTAAAGAAAGATAAACACACAAAGCGTATTAGTTTGACGCTTCGTCAAGAAGTGATTTCTTTCAATATCAACCACGCTAGAGGCAAACATTTTTTGGCATAGAACTGACTGAGATTTTTGCCTCCATGCTAGAAGCAAAAACCCTAAACCGCATTCAAATCTAGTATTTAGATGCAAATATGTCGCAATTTTGTCTGAGGCAGTAGTCAAATTGCTCTCAGTGCTTGCTGAACATGTGCGTATTTCGTTAGCTTAGACTTTTACGAACAATGAGGAAAAGTAGGATTCGAGGTTGCCAAAATTGGCAAACCTGCCTCTCTTAACCCTGTGACTTGTGAGTGTGTGATTATTTATCTTTGAATGTTTGAAAATTTAATTCCGACGCACAAATACGTGTTTCTAACTTTTTAATACTCATCAGTACATAATGCGAGAATTTAAAGTAAGGAACGCTTTTCAGATGGTCTGCTTATTCCACGACCTACATTCCACCTGTGGGACACCATCCAACAACACAGAACTTGACCACCTCTTAAGTCTCTCATACACTAGCGAAACCAGACATTCGTTAAACGTATTGTCAAATCTAATCTAATACTATCAGAGTGCATTGACATCATCAATTAATCGAGAAATTTTAAGCAATTCCGTCATAATTCCCAGCAATTCAGACTTTTCGATGCTGTTTACAGCAAATTTTGACGAATCTGCATGTGGACCCATATAAGAGTCAGCAAATAATTCTCGCATTTAGGAAACTAGGAATGCCAAAGTGGTTTTTCGCTGTCGCATGCATTCGCCAAGGACAGCTTGGAGTTTGGAGCTTAATTTGCGCTGGCGTAGTTATAGGAGCATTTCTCTCGAAGGAAGAGAGATCAGTCGAGAAATAACTTGTTCTTGCATCAAATTTCTGAAGTAGATCATGAAGATATGGAGTAGTAGAACACTAAATTTGAAGACCGGAAAGATTGGATTTCATTCTTTGAAATGTTTTCAAGAAAAGGAAAACGACTGTCAATAATCCAAGAAAAATTCCTGGATTAAAACATAAGACTTGAAAATTTTGACGAAAAAAAAACTAACAAATGCAATCAGTCGTGGTGTGGCCATTAAGCTCCCAGTGTAACTTAATATACACACGCTCTAAGAAAGAATTTAAAGAAAGCTCCTTATTGTCCCCAGAGTATTTCAATTTTCACTTCATAACCGGTACTGATTACCATTGAAGAGACCCCTAGTCTGGGCGATGACTCTACGTCAGTATCATCGTCCGAAGACGATTGACCTAAAGCAGCTTATCATCAAGTCGATCACGGAACGATGATTTTTAAAGATACGGCCAAGTTGGCAAGAGACATCAATAATTCAGAGCCAACTTTGAAGAAATCTTTCTATAGTCTGAGGATTTCACATCGTCATGAAAATCCTTACACATTTTCTTTAATTCCTGTAATAGGTCCGCAAGTGCTTTAACATCTTTGAATTTGTAGCGATAGCGAGTCTCTCTCAACTAGTAGATCAATTCCTCCTGACTCAGGCGATTAATTAACATTTTGAAATCATCAAAATAGCCAAGGCCCAAAAGAAGTATGCCCCCCACCGAAAATATAACCGAAAAAAATATGGCCGCAGATGGGATATGACTTCGCGAGAAAATATCTGGCCCCACGTTGGGCGCCAAAAATAATTTTACCGGCACCGAAAGCGTGAGACACCTGGAATAATCACAATTGAACAGGAACCGATGCGAATTGGTCTACGAATCTTCGACAAATGATGGGGGTGCGATTTGGCAATCATGCTAGTCCAACAGACACAACAAATCCTGTGGTAAAATATTTCGGTGCCACCTACTTGAGGACATATAATGAATTCAAACACGCAGTACTACGATTCATAACTAAGTAAATAGTGCTTAATTTACTTAAAAGTAAAATTCAAATTGATTGCTAGCGAGCGCAAACCAAATTACTAATTAATCAGATTTATTCAAGATAAATAGGAACTAAATCAATTTAATTAAGCACAGAATGCAATATATAATCTAGCAACTATTCTACGTTCTATTATAATCCAAATTAACGACGAAATCATTTTCAAATGTTGACAGACAAATTAATTCGAAAGGGTGAAGACTAATTCGAATAATATTCAGCAACTTAATACCGAAATCCGTACTAATAACAATGTAGTTCACCGTCTATGCACAAGTTAGTTTAAACCACTATGTAATCTTCTTGGCAATAACTCTGAATTGACAATCGTATCACAAATCACGGCGCCATCTCGTATTGAACAATCGCTTCGTGTACTCGACGTAGAAGATGAATTGTTACGTTAATTAACAAAAATGTTAATTGAAGATCGATCCCGTCACATTCAAAATTGATCCAAATGAAGCAGTTGAGTCTGTTTTAATCGCACGATTTGAATAGAATTAACTAATACAGCGAGAGTGTAACGCCTTTTAGTCTGTTATTTCGCTGATGAGACCCCTGTGCGGGCCAATCAGATTTAATTATTTCAGGAGCGAGGAACGGTAATTAAAAATGTACCGTCACTGCGACACCAGACCGCTAACGGTAACCCCAGTTCTGGACGCGGAAGAGCCGCCGAAAAAGGGACAAGCCGTAGTACTGTACGTAATTAAAATTTAATTGTGAGAAATACGCCTGTGCCTTGTTACCAGACGTAAGGGAGTTGGAGGATTGGACGCAGAAGTTCGATGGTAAAATGCAAATTAAATACTGTTCTAATTATTCGGATGATTTGGGAATCGAATTAAGATCATTCGTACCGATATACTCCGTGTTTGTCGTTCCAAAAATTAAAATGTTTAATGCAGTTATTGTATCGCCTTGGTGAATGTTTTTAAATTGAAAATTCCTGTTTCAATTTGCAATTGCTGTTGCTGAATGCATTTTAGCATCGGCAATCGATTCGGTCCTTTCACATCGGCACGTCATTTAAAACATTTCACGGGAACAGTTCAACAAAGCAATAAAACGTTGTCGCTATGACAGCAGGCACTTAAAAGGGAATTATATCGAAAATGTAAAATACAAATATTGCTTTCAATTCACACAATAATGAGGGACAAGTGCAACTGATCACGCTTCAACTTCGAAGAGACAATTCTAGAAATATATCGTACTGCGAAGATGAATAAGTAAATAAAATCTTCGCGGACATTTTGAAATCCATCAAAATGGTCAAGCCCCAAAAGAGGTATGACCCTACCGAAAATAAAACCGAAAAAAAATGGCCGCTGGTGGGATATGGCTTCGCTAGAAAATATCTGGCCCCACGTTGGGCGCCAAAAATAATTTTACCGGGACCGAAAGCGTGAGACACCTGGAATAATCACAATTGAACAGGAACCGATGTGAACTGGTCTGCAAACCTTCGGCAAATGATGGGGGTGCGATTTGGCAATCATGCAGGTCCAACAGATACAACAAATCCGGTAGTAAAATATTTGGTGGCACCGAAATATTTTACCACCGAGGACGAATAAGTCTGAGATAATGTCTTGTTTACGCGCTGTGTACATATAAGACATGCATATTATACGCCAATAAGTTATAACTGTCACAACTCAACTTCAACTTCTAATTCCAATAAAAAAGCATTAACAGTTCTGTTGGACTTTAATTTCTGACTTAAGTTTCTGAAGTCCAACAAAATCTATTTCTGGCTTCCGAAAACCAGGCCTTGGCACACTGCGTGGCCGAACCTTAAAATGCAGAAAGGAATTGCCAAGGTGTTTTGGCAAAAGTTTGGAGGGACCGAAAGTTTTCAGAAACCGCAACCACAACTTGGTAAAATCCTGTTCGAAAACAATTCAAAGTCGCCCCTTGTTTTATTTGGTGACCAAAGAGTCAAGTTCTGGTGTGGGACACCCTGGAAAAGTCTTAGGGAAGAGACGAGAGAGTTAGAAGAAGGCCTCGACAGACTGAACATACCATAACTAGGATGCGGGTTGGATGGATTGGATTGGAGAATCCTGAGAAGTATGGTCGAAGAATTGCTTCGATATACTAGCATTGAAATCGTTATTTGCTGTTACAATCCACGAAGAACAGGAGTAACGAGAATGACCTTTTTATCGCTGTTTTCATCTTCTTGGAGTAATACCACAGAAGGTCATAGCCAGTGAACAAACCGGTAAAGGTGACAGGATCTCTTTTGCTGAGGTTCAACAAATTTTCGATTATTTTAGTTTTAGAATATTAGTCTTCTGTGTGAAATGTTTTGACCAGTCTCCTTATTGAAATAAGTTTCTATGTGGCATTTTGTAAATCCACAAGAAGGTCATCGACAATGAACAAAGCCATGAAGGTGTCAAGGTCTCTTTTGTTGAACTTCAATGCCTGATCACTGAAGATAAGCTTTTGCGTGACCTTTGCAAAACCCAAGAATGGCTCTGATCCAAAATAAACTCAAACTGCCCACCCTTCCTTGCATCGCCATCGACAATCTCGACACTCTCATATCTTTAACAACTTGATACCAACATTAGCTTAACTGTGTTTCTTTTGGGAGAGAGCTTCGAGGAGGAGCCTGCAATTCACCGTTTACTTTGACTCAAATGTACATATTTATGTACACAGTTTCGTCCGGTTACCAGGCACCACTTCCAAAAAGCCAGCTAGTGGTCAAGTTTGGCAATTTTTTATGCTGTTCAAACGAAATTTAGCCTGGAGAGGTCTCTAGAGCGTTTAACATAAGAATTCGTTGTGCTATCATGGGCTCAGATCAGAGACCTATATTTTTAACCAGATAGTGTTCCGCCTTGCACTGCAAGACATGCAAATGGTTAGCTTCAATAAAAACGTGGTAAACAATTAATAAGACTACGACTCCATCCCCATACGATGATCTGCTCGGTCGACGAACTTAAGTTGAGCAGTGCTGTAAACGTATTGACGAAACGTACCACCCACCTACCTAAACCTTATATTCAAGAACAAATGAAGTGATAGATTGCACTTCTTCTATCTACACGAATTTATTTTCATATTTGGGCAAAATATATTGCAAGGTCAGCACAAAGACATTCATTCAAGTTAGTGCCTAGTGTTTCTATGGTCACGTCACCCTGAAAGGCACCATAATGGAAGATACCATGTGTTCATCATTTCTGAGAAAATGTGGTCTAAGAACAAAAAGCCGCAAATATGTATGCTTCCAGAAGTCTACAACTTATTCGTAAAAAGCAAACCACTACCTAACTTGCACAATTTCAATATTTTCAATAATGAAGAAGTTATGATACTGAGCTAATAACTTGTGTTGAGGACTTGATCATAATCTTTTATGGTGTTATGGTTATGCTTAAGCTGGAACAGCATTATATGACTCCTGGAAACTAGACGCTCTATTGGTGCATTACTTCTGACTTCATAATAATAATTGTCTTGTAAGCCTTGCAAATTTTTGATCAGAAAGAAGCATATAAGCAAACCACAGGCATAAACCTACCATAACTTCTAACTTTTGCATCATTCTAGATGAAAAATGATGTCGGACCATTTGGATGAAAAAAATTTTCACCGAAGTTTCCTCTGAAATGATTTTGGCCCCAAAAAAGCTACTACTCCTTTTCTTCATTCGCACTAAGCAAAGACTAAAGACTAAAAAATCGAGTTGAAGCTCTATCGTATCTGGTTATGCTACACATTGTATTGTAAAAGAAGGGTCGTGCAGGCTTCATAACCTCACCTAACTGCGACCTGTTGATCTATTGTGAACACCCCATTCTTTTAGTACCCTTCTAATCCGATGTTTCTAACGAATCCCAGGATTAGTTTGGGTGCCAAGGCCTTAATCTGTTCAGGCGTTACAGTCGCCTGTCCTAGATGTTGAAACCTTCGCCGACCCAGTGCTTCGCACTCGCAAAGTATGTGCTCGGCTGTTTCAGATCTCAGTTCGCAAAAGCGACACAAGTCTTGATCAGCTTTGCCCATCTTTCTGAGGTGGTACTTTAGAGAGAGATGACCAATAAGTAGGCCGGTAAGGGACCTTAAGTCTGATTTTCTTAGATCAAGAAGTTTTTTATTACTATTTGGCGAGCAGTTGATGAATTTCTTCGCCGGTGTTTGTCCGGGTGTTTTCCTCCAGAGGGATGCCATTTCTTTTGCTTCCCAGTCTTTAAGTTCCTTCTTGAGCTGGTGTTTTGATACGCCAAAGAAGGAAGTGCATGTTTGCGGTTTGTCTAGCAAGTTCGTCTGCCATGTCATTTCCTTTGGTATTCCTGTGCCCTGGCACCCACATTAGGGAAACCCTGTTATTTGTGGCCAGTTACGTCGCATTCATCCGACATTCCCAGACCAACTTCAACTCAAACCTGTGAGTGGCTAGAGCTTTCAGAGCGGTCTGGCTATCGGTGCATATATAGATGTTGGCATCCTTCAGGCCTTTGTCTAGGTTTTCTCGGATGCAAAGATCTATAGCATGTAGCTCCGCTTGAAAGATTGTTGGAGATGCTTCTAGGGCTCTGGAGAGGCTGGTCATTGGTCCATGAACGCCAACCCCTACCCCGTTGCTGGTTTTGGATCCGTCTGTATACCAGACACGGGCTCCATTATCAAAGTTGGGTCCACCAGAACTCCATTCCTCGTGGTTCGGACATAGCATCCTAAATGATCGCTCGTTCTGCTACACATAATCGTCTTCTAGAGAGAAGAAAACTTGGTGGTCCATGTATGAAAATCCATACTATGCTGCTATAATTTGCCTCATACGGTATAAGTGTGTCCACAAAGGAAGAAAGGCAAAAAAAAATTGGAAGAAATGCCACAATCTTCTATCATAGATGGAGTGAATGCTATTTATATTCTTTGGGAGGGCCAACAGAAGGGTCTAAATGTGGCGAATTTTAAAGTGGGGCATAGGTGGAATCAAATTAGCATTACTTACATCCTAACTAGCGGAATCGATTGTCTAAATTTTACTGAATCTGGAAACAAAAGCTTGAACATTCTATTGAGCGTAGTCTCTGGGAATTGCTTTCTGATTTAGTTTCTGGGAGGAAGACTATTTGAGAATCGTACTTCAAAACAGGTTGTTTAAGATATACATATAACGTATGTAGATTGCAATGTTGCCATCGCAATTTGGTCGGGAACAAAGGAACTTCTAGCGCAGTACATCTTTGGCAAAAGCTGTTTTTAGAGGTATTCAACTCCTAAACTCCCAGCTAAGTTATCTTCTATATCCTATATCCTGCATCCTAAAGTAGGTCTATCATCATTTGTCCGTGAAATTTCGAGCTTAAGCTTCAATACGAAACCAAAAGTAATTTATTTCAGTCGGCCATTTAGAATTTCAATGCACTATGCAAATTACACGAGGAATTCCCTTACACTTTCAAAGATAATCGAAATTCTCTTTATTCAATATATCTACTCCGTGTAACGCCGCACAAATTCCTACGAAACCACCCAGAATACCGACCGACGTATCCACTTAATATTCAACCCGGCCGCTTCCCCATATTTTGAAGAAAATTACCGCTTTCTCACATATGTCTTCTTATAACGTCACATTCTCATTAAACAACAGCTTCATTATTAATAACTTACGGGCGGAGGGGCCTAAAACGAAGGTCATGTATAATTCAGCGGGTGTAGACAATATACTACTTACGAGAAGAGGAAGTAGTTCACTGTGTCGTGCCTCACTGTGTTCGTGTGCGATATATATTGAAGGTCCCGAATAAATATTCATGGGTGGCATCGAGCGTTAAAGTTATACATGTACGCCGCGTTATATATGTATGTATATACATATATAGGAGAGGGGATTGGATATAAAGGTCCTAACGCCCCCTCGTACTGTTTATCGAATTCCCCGGTGGTGGTAGTCACGTTCGCGATCTTCTTCACATAATAAATGGCCTCAAATATTAATGTGTTCCCTTTACACTACACGTACGCTGTTACGGAAACACAGTCAAATTGATCACTTAAATATGCCGCTAAGAAAAATGTTCAGCGCCGTATATAGCGAATGGGGACGATTAGGATCAGCATTCGAGCGTTAAAAATGATGAAGTAGGTTAAACGGTGGAATTTTAATTATTTTATGATAATAGAGTGAGAATCCGGGCACTAAATCATGCTCGCGTTTGAAAAATCGTTTCATTAAAAATTGTACACGTATAAATGATTTTAGTCACGAATAGAATCTTGTCAAACAGTACGTTTAGTTTTTCTTTTAATATTCGGCCATCTGTTCCCTTCTTCAACATCTCCCTACTACTACTCTCCATTGAGAATCGATATTTTCATCTGCTTAAGCTGTATCATTTTCTCACTGCACCAGTCATTGATAATGTATAGATCGCGTTGCAGAGATTCACAGTCCTCCACCGACATCATTAACCTTAGCAGATGCCTACGTCAGTAGGTATACTATATCACTCCCATCCCAGTCACTCGACGTGGACAGGCTGTATAAGCCGGGCACTATATACGGCCTCTCTATGACTCGTCACTGGCAACCGGATACGCTGTATACGCCTAGGACACCCAGAGAGCGCGACCCTCCAGGCCCCAGGGAGCGTGGCCCCCAGAGAGGGCGCTCCCTGGGGATCCTGGGCTTATACAGCGTGTTCGGATACTAGACTCATCGTTAGTAATCGGACACGCTGTATAAGCCCAGGGCTCCTCGTCCCCATGGGGCGCGGATCCTCGGCTCTGAGAGAGCGCGGCCTCCAGCCTCCAGAGAGCGCCCCTTCCCTGCAGCTTAGCTGCTAGTACCTGGTTTCGACCTGGTCAAAACCAACTAAAACCAGAGCAAAACGAACTAAAACCAGGTCAAAACCAACTAAAACCACGTCAAAACAAGCTCGAAACCAGGTCAAAACCAACTCGAAACCAGGTCAAAACCAACTAAAACTAGGTCAAAACCATCTAGAAATCAGGTCAAAACCAACTAAAACCACGTGAAAACCAACGAAAATCAGGTCAAAACCAATTAAAACAAGCCAAATCCAACTAAAACCAGGTACTGGCAGCAGTGCTGGGGGAGGAAGGGAGCGCGCTCTATGGGGGCTGGGGACCGCACTCCCTGGACTTATACAGCGTGTGCGGTTGCCAGCGATGACTCATGGAGAGACCGTATTCACTGCCTGGCTTCTACAGGGTGTCTACGTTGAGTGACTGACTTGGGAGTGAGTAGTATACCTACTTACGTTAGTAGACACATAAGGTTCACGTTTCAAAGACATCACAAGCTTGCTGCTTTGCCAAGGAGAGAAAATATGCCATATTTGGGCAATATTTCGATATTGAAGTGGCGAAATCCAGGACAGAGGGTGGTCGCCAATTCTTAATCAATTTAAACCACCATTTGGATGGCCAGCCCATTATGAAGTGTAATTCGTTCTGAAGTATGCTAAGAAATGAGAGCTTCGCTTTTGGAGGTCAATATTGCAGTAAAGTTATGAACAAAATTCCAAGCACTAGATCGTTATTAGGGTTGCTGTCTCCTAGGACCAGAGCTTTTCATATTCTGCGCTATAGACATTTTTCGTTACAAGGAACGTTCAGTTAGGAATCTCAGGAGTCGATGCTACTATGCCTCCTCCAGTGACCATAACTTAATTTGTAGACAAATTAGAGGGTCAGCATAAATTTTTTTGAAATTCGAGACTACTCAAGCTCTACCACCAGCGTCACCGCAGGATGACTACTGGAAGACTGTCATAGCAGTCATATATCTTTCAGAAATAGCTTAATATCACTTCAAAAACCAAGTTCATGCTTCTGCAAAGGAGGATCATGATGATTGGCTTCTCTCTTATGCATTAAAATTCTCATCTAGGCATCGTTTTTCCGGCAAATTTTTTTAGGTGCGGAGTTCTGACCTGCTCCAGGGCTTGTTTGACGTGAAACAAAGAAGCCTCAGTATGCTTCAAAGCCAGGTGGGTTGGTCTGATTGTGGTAGAAGTTTTGTGTGATAGCAACGTTCAGATTTATCAAGATTTTCCAACAAGAACGGATGGCATGATTGGAAAAAATGCTCATTCAGCATTTTAAAGGAGTTGAACGCTTCGCAGGAAGACTGCTACCTCAACGTTGAAGACTTAATTCATAAAATGCGAAATAGAATATGACAGTTCAGAATTATACTAGCATTCCATCCAAACCTAGCAGCGGTACGCAACTGGTCAATCATCGGACTCTTTTTGAAGTAGAGCACCACTAAAACTGTGTTATACAAATCCTACAACATCTAATTAGTTAGTTCATCATCGCTATCCCGTCGAAGTAACTCTACTTAATCCGCACGCTAACATTCCCACATTCCCCGGCAAAATATAGCGGCAAATGACGTGTCAGTTTGCTCCAAACACAAAACGACCAATTAAAAATGCAGTGTGCTCGTTATAACTTGGCGAAACATTTTCATTGAAACATATTGCGTCACACTTTCGTCAGCGACTATTGAAGCATCCGTTGGAGGGATTATGCGGATACGCCCACACACTCTATCAAGATGGTCATACCGAGTCATAATGGTGTAATCTACAGGATATATGCGCTTTAGATCGGCGAATGTCGAAAAATATCTCTCGCTTTTATAAATGGCGCTGCGTTTCCGCATGTTCCTATTTCCCACGGTCGGTGCATCCTATCTAAGCCCATAGTAGGTGCATTTCGGGTTATTGCGCTAATAAATATCAGGAGTGAACGAGTGAGTTGCTCGCCTCGTTTTTCTATTAGGGTAGCACGAGTAAGGATGGCCATATTTCAAAACGGATCCTTTTCCTATTATATGCGGTCTGTTAAACTACGGACGTAACTGGGTAATACTTCTTGTGGG
>SMLS01039379.1:0-12061 GCA_004785975.1 Popillia japonica | reverse complement strand
ATAAAGTACTCAGACAAGTGTTTCTATAAACAAATGCACGTCGTACCGGACAACAACATATTGCAAACGGAGAATATAAAGAAACACGTTTACAAAGTAAACATGCATAAAAAACCCAAGTGCCGAATACTAAATAAACTAAAATGTGGACATTTTAGCGAAACCACGACGACACCATAAGTAAATTTAGTCTCTTGTTTCCCTTTAAAAGCAGTCATATGCTATTTTGTATTTTCTTTAATATGTAATGTACAAAATCTTTATTGTATTGTTGTAAACATTCAAGCTTATAGCATTCACGTTTTAGTCAATTCTTCGGAGATTATATACAAATTGATTTATTGGTAAACATTATATATTTTGCTCCCCACATAAACTTAAATATTTAGTGCCGCCATCAGGCTGATGAGTGCACTTCGTTTGTTAATTACTTATATTTTTAAAATACTTCCTTAGTTATAAGTAGGGAAAAGGGAGACAGATTCAGACATGGAACACAATTGGCCACCCCATTTAAAACTTGAGAATTGGAATTTGGCGCCTTGGACGGTTGAAAATAGCGATAACAGCTTTCTCCCTCTGTGTGAATCAGTTGAGCTGTGTGCTTACAAAATGAAATTAACTGTTTTTGAGGCAAGTTTTTGCCAAGTTGTATTTTTGGTTGTAAAAGCTGTATTCTTGTTGGTATTTTATAACTAATTGCTGCAACATAGCTGTAATCCATCAATACTACCTGTAATTGTCCTTAAATATTGCTATCCTGAAAAATGTTCTATCGGAGTAGCAAAGTATATTTTGATTCAGATGGAGATGCGGCATATGCAGTTGCATTGTACGAGGGAGATTCAGCTGTACTGTTGGAGGCAGATTCAGCTCTGCATATAGGGCGTCAGTATTAGCTAAAATATATATAAACCAAACTAAAGTATTTGTAAACCAAACACATTCGTACAGGCTTACTTAATAAAAAACAACAGTAATAATATGTGCCTAGATATCAAATATGCACATACACCGATGACTTACATTAAGCAAAAAGTAAGTATTTGTGCACAGACAGAAAGCGAATATTTCCGCACAAGCAAAAACAAATATAAAAATCAAGAAGAGTAATCCAAGAATCTAGACGAAAAGGTAGGCTCATGCAGTTATTTCTTTATATTTTTTATGTCAGAATAGCTACTAATTTTATAAATTTGACCATTTACCTTTGTAAAAATATTGCAATTATTAGTCCATGCCGTGTTGAACTTGTCTCTTGCGCTTTTCATTAACTGAATGTTATAAAATAAACATGCAGTTTCAATTATATTAGAACGTTTACAAGACTTTATATTTGAAGTGTAACACGTATGAAATACTCATACCTATATATTCATCAACTAGCCGAATGTGCCTCCCTTTCCCCTAATCAGAAATTTCATGTTTGTTATATTGAATGTTATCTATGTTTATTGATTTTCACAATAATAATAAGAATTGAGGAGACAATCTGCTGTAAAAGGTGTAATTATGGGAATAATGGTTTGGGATATAACGTTGTAAAGCAATTATTTTAGTTTAATTGTAGAAGTAATCTACGGCGCTTGATACCACAAATTGGTAAAGAAAGCTACAAACGTTGGCCAGGTAGTAGCTACTATTAAGCCATCATGCCAGCATTTCATTGGTAGAATTAGTAGTAGAGTCTCATGGGCAAGTACTAACTATCATTATATCTCTACCAATGCTTTCACGAAATTGCAAATAGTATGCTACCTGGTAGAGTACAGAAAATATATGATGTTGAATTTTACTATGCTCGACTAACACAATACTGTTTTCATTGGTATAGTGCCGGTAGTGTAGAGTACGAATCGTGGTGGGAGAAGGCAAGTGGTAGAGCTACTCCACCACCGTGCCATCCAACTCCACTCTATCGCTATCATGCACTCTACTCTGCCATTTCCGTTTACATTGGTAGAGTAATAATGATCCACTAGAGCAAAAAGAAACGTGTATCCCGCAGTGTTACCAATATCTCCTTGCTAGATACGTAAATTGAACACTGTTATAACTAATTATGCACGTATGTATGTACATACGTGTACGTTTTGCTAATACTATATTACTTTTATTGTGAGGAAACATATCTCATTAAAAGGTAAAACACATATTAATTACACTAATATAACAAGTTGATAAAAAATAGTTAATAAATGTTTGTTATTGAAATACCTACATAGTAATAACTGCTACTAGCATAACAATAGACGCAACAAACCTCTGCTGATGTTAGTAGTTCTACATACAAATTTCAATTACATTTCAATATGCCTATTAATAACTGAATTTGCTGAAGAATTGCTCTAACAAACAAGTCTACAACTGACGGTATCGAACTAAATATGGTTAGGGACGCACTACCGGTCATAGGTAAGACTTCTTTAAATATTATAAATGAATCCTTTCAAGAAGTAGTTTTTCCTGCAGTGTGAAAGGCAGCTATTGTAAAACGGGTTTCAAAAGTAAATAACACCAGAAAATGTCAGGAGTTTAAGGCCCACAACTTGAAGCTTTTTTTGGAAAAGAATGAAGTACTTTCTGACGGTCAATCAAGATTTAGAAAAGGCCATTCTTGTGAAACCTTTCGAGAAGAATAGAAGCTAGAAATTAGAAAAGAGTAAAAAATTGATTGCAGTCTTTTTTGATTTGAAGAGAGCTTTCGAAACGATAGATAGAAATAGATGAAGAACTTCGTAGCTATCGAGTAAATGATACAGCTCTATCTTGTCTGAAAAGCTATCTGACAAATAATTAGATATGAGAATAAATAGTCAGAAGAAAAGACAGTCAATTCGGGTGTGCCACAAGGAATTACATTACAATAATTTAACATAATAGTGTCTATAATTGATTTCGTTAACAGAATGAAAAATGAGGTTATTTTGACAAATTAATTTTTAACTTGAAGTAAGCTAATATTAAAAAAGTTTTTACAGGCTCTTATTTGTTATGTTAAAATTTAAAAACCACCTTTATCCATATTTTAACAGTTTCTTTTAAATTTAACCTTCTGTGAGGTATTAGGCAATACCAGCAAAATTACATGGGAGATTAAGAGCAGAGAAAATCATCCTCTCACCCTTGGGCGTTTCAAAAGGCTAGACACTAATTAATCATTATGTTTATCTCAACTACCCTCGCCGTATCTGAAATTTTCCAATACCTTAATCACACGTCACCATCGTCTAATCAATCAACTCTCTTGCAAACTGTCTAATGTGTATCAATTCAAACTTCATTAAACTTGCTTCAAACGATACGGCATGATTAAATATATGTATGAATACAAAAATAAATTAACAAATGTAGTCAACAGACAAAGCGACATGAGCAATTTATTCTAAGATGTCGGCAGATCCTTAATAAATTAAAACAGATTTCTTGGCGTTTCTTGACGGTCTTGTATGTTACTATCAAATATTATTGCAACATTGGGCAACGGCAAGAGTATTGAGTATAATACTTACAGACATAGCCAGTTTTCAGTCGCTGCTTAATGTTACATTAGCTTGCATTCTATAGTACCATGCAACAAGAAAGGGTACTACTTCTCCAAGCTCTGATTTTAATACAAAGCTATTTGAAATATTTAGTCATGGCAGTCTTATTACAACTACCTACTTTGAATTTGGTGCTACTTTTTTCGTCACTTGCGTAGAAATTGTGAAAATCTAGCATCAAAATAGGAGGTTTTCGGAGACTGTTCGAAAATATCGTGGGTTTTTCTGTCACCATAATGCACCTTCTCGTTATAGAATGGACTCATTCATGGAGGAATTTTAGGCTCTTGGGCCAGGTAAAAGCTTGAAAATGACTATTTGTACTTGTGCAGCGTTAGTAAGAGTGTTCACCGTAATTAGCTTGATCACCGTTCTGCATCATTACTCTCACTACTTAAAAATTCAGTTGACAACATTCGGGGCCAACATACCATGCGTAGCAGCAAACTATTCGCAGAATAGTTCTCAGAGCAATATTTGATTTGCATTCTTTATTTGGTTTAAAAATGCTGAAATGGATCTCTGACATATCCAGTTTAAACAAGACATCACGAAATTTGAAACGGGAGTTACTTCGCGTCACGGTAATGTGACCACCAAGGTCATTTGATTTGACGTTGCTGAATTTTTTCAATAATTACTAAATTGACAAAACTCAACATTGATGAAATTTAGCCGGCATTTTGCCAAAATGTGAAATTTCGCCAAAATTTGCATCGGTTACGTAACCCCCATGTTTGCACTATTTGTTACAATAAAGAAATTAGAACTTTCCAAATAAACGTTTCGTTTTCCAATTTAAGTAGTGACTGTGAATCGATTTGAGAGTGCTGGAATCCTTTCAGATTATAGGTAATAGTCAAGAGTGTTACAAGATACTAAAAGAGGGTAATATAATTAAATTACAACGAGCTCTTAATTAGGCATCTTAGAATACCTAGAAGGAAATTAGAATGGTAACAGAATAGTAGTACAATCGCAAGTTTTTAAAGAATTTTAGTATGGTTGTCATTAAAAAATGTTTCTTGCTTAACATGCACGTTTTAACGATATAAAATTTTGATCATAAATCTTTGTTTTTTTGTGATTAATTTCTTTTTTAAATATACAAACATATTTGAAAAGAAAATATGTGGTAACATAGAAGAAAATGTACCAAATCATTATTTTTCATAGTAATTGAATTGTTTAGGGTTTAATTTTGCTCATAAAGCAATATACCGTACATGGCCTAGAAATAAAGAAAATGAGTTATTTCTAAATAAATCTGTTAGCAGGAATTTGAACAAAATTGAAAAAATACAGAATACACGTATTTTATTACGCGAGATTGCAGCTCGTATATCAGTAGAAGTACGCGATGGCTGCTGAACAGTTTCCAGGATAGTAAGCATTACTACTTTATTATTCTCTCTATATCTACCGACTTCATGTTTGAGAGAAATTTGTTCAAATCTTATTGCTTGGTATTATTTTGATTTCTAATAGAGACAATACGCTTTTGCATATGACTTTTAAATAATATTAGTATAAATATTTTGTTATATGTAGTCTGTTATAAGATTTGCGATAATTACGTGTAGGTAACTTATAGTTGAGTAACTTATATAGACTGTGAAAATTGCCACCTGAGACGACAGGGTATACAATTGTATATAGGTACTATCGAGGGCAAATGTAATGAATCAGACTTCAAACGACATGGCTTTCCGCAGGTATTCGACATATTTAACTGTAAATAAGAGAGATATTATAATCTCATTTACAATAGTTGCATTTACTCTTTATATTAACTAGAACTGACTAGAATTCTTAACTAGATTTCGTAAGGATAAGCTGTTTCTTTGGCAAAAGTAAATATTGTTTGCTATTATACATACATACATGGATAAAACATGCATGTTTTACACATGTAAATTTTCAATAATATGCTTTTTAATATAATAACACGATTCTATTTATAGAAAAACGAATTCTTTCCGATGGCTTATTAAGAAACAATTAAAATGAAGTAGCAGTTTAAAAAAAATTATATTTTTAATATTTACGCAATCACAAAATAATGAATTTAGATTTAATTTATTAAAACATAGGTATAATAAATGTATTTTTCTACCCATTATGTGCATAGAAAAGCACAGTACAGATATTTTTCTACTTTCAGGTCAATTCAAACACTATTAATTCGATTAAAAACCATTTATTCCAGAACCTTTATAATTTATTAGGTATTCGTTACAACTTTGTCAGTGGAAGAAATTGACATTTAATTCGTGTCAAATAATTATAATCTATTTTTGTTTTTACTATTATGTATATCTATTTTTATAATCTATATTTACTAACTTGTTTCGCAGTGTGTTTTGTGTATGCGATTCTATTGAATTTTAAATAACTCTACATTACAAATTAATTCGTATAATGAAATTATTATCTACTAAAAATTTTTGCCCCAAAGTTATATAACTTACAACATAATAGATTACCAACCTCTTAGTTATCTTGTAAAATTAGAAAGTTTCCAAGTACTTCAGGATTGATTAGTTTTGGATTATAAATTTATAATTAATTTAGTTCAGAAGTGTTAATTGTTATGTTATATGTTATGTGTTATAATACTATCATTCCCTTTAAATTCTTAATCTCTTTAAAACTACTCTAAGTGTAGTAATTATTGAAACGATAAAAACTTCTTAAGAAAACTACTGGTATAAGTGTATATATATTTTATATCTTTAAGACATATTGTGTAGTTTGTGTTGTTTCAATTAAAACATTAAGTGAATGCTAAGAAAATAATATTAAAGTTTCTAATTTTATAATAATGACATTTTTATCATAAACTTTTTTTCTTTTATTAATTTTTCTACGTTCTACCTGAATTCAGGATCATCATATTCATATCCAATATATTCGCAATTCGCTACATTTAAATTCTTTTAAATGCTCTCTACCCTTTGGCATGCGGCTATAGGGCTTATTGCAGTTGCCCAGTTATGTCTGGTCAATAACAATTCAGAACGGAAAGCCCACCATAGACGCGTTTTATTGCAGTTTGATGCATTATATTTGCCGTCGATAGCACATACATATGTGGTTGCAACGAATCTCACTGACACATAGCACTTGGCTTTGATTAAAATGTTTAAATCACACTTCTTTAAGTATCTTATTAGGTAGCATCTTTACACAAATTATATTACGTTTTACTATGAACTATATTTTTCGTGATATTATGATCTCACACTTCTTAGTTTAAGAATACCTGGTGGTCTTGATATTATCGCGAAAGCAAAAAATATATTGAATAAAGTTTGCCATTGCACAGAAAATGCCTGTCGCAGTTTGTTCCATTCATTACGAAGAGTTCGCGCCAGAAAGAGCGGTGCCCTGTGAAATGCAAATGTCTCGAAATTCTGTAGCTGACCGACCAAGATCCGGAAGACCAAAAATTTGTGATTTCCAAGTTACAGAGGTTTTTCATGTCAGGACAAAGCTAGAGGTAATCCACTAGCAATCAGCAGTGCAAAACGCTAATAATATCCATATTAACTGAAAATGCTGCTTGAATTAAAGATGGCAGATTTGGCTACTAGCTACGATTTTTCTTCGCGAGTAATGGCTCAGATGGAAATTGAACATGAATGGCTATCCTATATATCCTATATATTTTATGGGCAGATAAGGCATATTTTACTCTGGATGATAGGGTCATTACTCAAAACGGTAGAATCTGGTCTGCAGAAAATCTACAAGAAATCGTTCAACGCTTTTCAAGATTGTGTGTTAATTTTGCAAATCCATGGCAACCATCACTTGGTCTTAACCGACTAAAAAGTTTAGTGCTTAGAAGACGAGCAACGATGTTACAACAATTAAAACACAATATTACCGAACAAATATAGTCGGTGCAATTCAGCCAGATGTGTTACGGAATGCTGAGTACAAGTCTGAGAAAAGGTTGGTAATCTTACAACAACAAAATGTTGTAAGAGTTTGAATATACTAAATGCCATTTCTTAAGGAATTATATTTCGTTTATTTTTTGTTATCAATTTAATTTCTTAATAATAATTTAAAATATCTCTCCTATTTTATGATAATACCATGTAGTAAAATAATAACTTCCCACTTATTTTTTTGTGAACTTCTTTTGTGTCAGAATTCTTATCAATAAGTAGATGTGACACAAAATGAAAAAAAATTGACAGAAACACATAAAAAGACAGCAGTATCGTAAACTTTCATCAATTATGCTGTAAATTTTAGCAGAAGTGTTGGTGTAATTCGTTTTCTGTGCAGAATAAGTGGATTGTGTTAATTTTTACTTTCTTATTTGTCTTACATGTCTCACAGAACCTAATTTTATATTATTAGGATGAAGAATTTACTACTTGTAGCATGTGGTTGGTATCTATACATTTTACATCAAATTACTTATTATTTATCAATTTATTCCTTTGTACCCTGATATTATTGAAGATGATACTATTATTTTAAAATTAAAATTATTATGATCTAATTTAATCTAATTAATAAAATGCACAATCCTTGAATTTTCGCAAGCGATGTTGCAATAATCGTTGGGGATGATATTTGCTAGCTTAGAAAAGCTATAGGAATCAGTAGAATATGCGTTATATTCAATGATTGTTATAGACATGTCTGCTATAAGCAGAAGAAATTTATCAAAATTGAATACAGCTTTCAATGTTTTGGTAAATTTTGAAACGATTCACATATCTGTTAGGAGTGCCGGCATATCGTATAATCCATGCATACTTTTTAGTCGATAATGCACTACGGTGTCTTTTATGAACTAGATACTAGTGTTCTCCCATATCGAATTGCCTTGACATGTTTCTTAAAGGTTTACTACTTATTTTTTGTAGTGTCAGGCTTTTTAACACTTGAGGTATTGATTACGTTCATGTCACTAACGACGCTCAACGATTTTGCAAATTTTGTATCATGCCCGTTCGATGTAATTGATAGGAGCGAATAATTTATGTACTTCTAGCTAACGCTGTCGAATAGTTTCTACTAGGTGTAAGATGTGATATAAAGTGACTCACAGCCAAAATCATACAGTCTTATTAAAATATATGTATTCTATATGGATGGAGGTGGCTAGGTTATGGTATGGAGATGTATATACGCCGCAGTAGTACTAAATTTACAATTTATAGATATTACAATTGATAAATGACAGTAACGGTTATTAAAACGGGTATTAAAACGAAATTTGAAAGCAAGTGGCAAAAATTTGGGTATTCCAAAAACTGTTAAATTTTGCGCGGATAACGATCCAAAACATTCCTCGTATCTTGCAAAAGAATGGGTGTCACCCTAAAGTGTTGCAAACACCTGTCCAATCACTTGACTTAAGTATCATCTAATATTTATGGGATTATTTGAAGAAGAAAATACGCAAACACGAAATTTCTAATAAAGAAGATCTGCGAAAGATCAGTGAGCAGGAATGGTACAAAATACATGCTGTTAACAGAATAATTAATACAATCAATGCCATCACGGCTAGTAGCGGTCACCAAAAGTCGATGATATCCTATGAAATATTAATTTTGAGCTTCAAAAATAAAAACATCACTAGAATTAGAGTGTATGATTTTGGCATATGACCTGTCTATATGTAGACTAAACTTTTTTTTCTATATCTTCTGTTCAGAATTAATTTTGTTGCTTTTATATATGTACACTGAAAATGCACATTTATTTATTCTATTGGCAACTAGAATTTTTGTATTTGTTGTTAATACGTGGTTAGATTAAAACAAAATTTATTTTCCCTTTTGCTGTATGATTTTGGCTGTGAGTCACTGTATGTGTATACATACATAAGTATATGTACACTGTTTGACATAAGTAGAGAAATTTTATATTTTTTGGTTTATCTAAACAAATACAACCATATTTTACATTACAAAACTATACTTACAGTCCTACGTCAAACCCAGACATATTTTGGAAATAAATAACATTATTGATAGTATTTTGCAACTGTCGTAAATAATAATAAATTTATCGTCGGACAATAATAGAGAAACTTTTAACAAATATTATAATATCGAATGTTTTTAATAACGAGTAGCATATCCATTATTTCTAACTACGTCTTTACAGTGCTGCGGCATCGAATCAAGTAACTTTTCGATAATACTTGGATTTCTTTATTTCCAAGTACTTTGCAGAATTTCCCACAACTTTTGTTTATTGTGAATGACACTACGTCGGATTTGTCGATTCAGTTATTCCCACAGGTTCTCTATCGGATTTAAATCCGGACTTTGAGCTGGCCACTCGAGGACACGAACTTTTTCACGTTCCAGCCAATCCGATACCAACCAAGATTTGTGTTTTGGGCCGTTGTCATGCTAGAATCTCCACAACAACGACATATTTTCTTCCGCATATGGTAGCATGTGGGACTTCCAAATATCCAGATAGATAAATCGATCCATTGTACCCCGAACCATGAGTGAGCCACCTCCATGTTTAACAGTTGGTTTGGTGAATTTAAAATCATACCTTTTTCCCATAGGACGATGTACCCACGCCATACCATCGGATCCAAATAATTGAAACTTGCTTTCATCTGACCACAGAACTGTTTTCCATTTCTTTATTGACCAATTCACATGCTCTCTCGCGAATTTGAATCGGGCCTTTCTGTTCTTCTTTGTTATTAACAGTTTCTTCGCGGCTCTTCTACTAACTAATCCTTGTTCTGGAAGAGATTGTACAGTTCCACGATTTTTATAATTAGTAATAGCTTTTGAAATTACAGATTTACTAATTTTCAAACGTGCTGCAATGTCTATCTATCGAGTACCTTCATCACTTAACTGTATCATTTTCTTTCGCATATTTTCTGATAAGTTCAGACCTCGACGCATTGTCACGTGTAATACTTTGTTCTGCAGTTAAATTACTCACTTTGCTCCTAGGAAAGTACTTTAATAGTGTTTTTCAAAATTTGTCGGTATAGGAACACTATCAATAAACAACTAAATAAGCCATGGGTATATGGGCTCTAAATTGTTTTTGTAGCTACAAAAAAAACATCCAAAAGCTGGTTGTAAGATTTTTTTGTTAGCTATCCACAAAGGCATATGTGGTAAACATATTTCAAACGCATAAAATATATGTCAGTCACAAACGCTTTTTCGTAGTCTATGCGATACTTTTTTGACGGAGTGTATATTACCATATAAACCAAAAATCCTTAACATTCAAGTTTAAAACATATTCTTCCACGGTCGGGAGTAGAAATCAGTTTCTATGACATCAAAATTAAAACAGAAGTAGTTGATTATTCCCAAGGGAGTATAATACTCCCAAGGGAGTTTACATTGTTTATTTTTAATAATAATAATAATAATAATAATAATCAATTAATATATTATTATTATTATTAATAATAATAATAATCCATCCATCCATCCATATTATTTTACATGCCAGCAGATGGCGTGCCTTGCGTGATTACTAATCGTTGGACATTTATAGTATCTCATTAGTTTATTAATTTATAAGGATTAAAAGAGTCATAATTTTAAAACCAATTGTATTTACTTATAGATATTAATTTAGTTAGTTCAACGTTGGGAATTTGAATTAATTTCTGGTGCAAATGTTAAATAACATACAAAAGTTGATGCTACATACATTTTATACTTCTATGTACCCTCATAGGTTTAATGAACCCGGTACGTGTGAAGAGGATAAGTCATTGCAATTAAAACCACGGAGTTGAGGTCTTAAATGAGAGTAGTGCTTACCGGATTCGGCAGGGGGCGTTGTGGGTGTGGTTTGTTGGCTTTGGTCAGTCTTCTCTTTCTCCTCAGTTTCGTCGTGGTCCGAGATTATTTCGGTCACACCCTCTTCGTTGTCTGACTGCGAGCCATCACCTGCGACAAAATTAATCGTTTAGGGAAGCACTTACTAGTTAGCAGGATTGGCGATACTGTGCAATTTCGTTTAGTGTAAGATAGTCAGTATTATTGTGTATGTTGAAATGTTTGTCTTGGCTTCGCTGAGTTCAAGTGTTCTTGATTGGATTTTGCAAGTGTATAAGGAGCCAACTTGTATCTAGTCTTTCCAAAAAGAAAATCCTCTTAGCAAAGAAAAATTACGTTCTTGTTAATTTAAAAGGGTTTATGATATTTATGAGCTTATAATGAAATAATAGTATAGTGCATTGTTCATAACAACAAGCGCTGAAAAGCGAGTGAAAATATGAAATTGAACAATTCTTGTAATTAATATTTTATGTCAATTAAGTTGAACTCTGTGTTGAGTTTTTCCCAAGATGATCTCTTTCTTGGTGGTTCCTTGATAGTACTAGCATAACGCAAATATATGGTTTGTATTTCGATTTTAGCAATTTTCGACAAAATCGATAAATGTTGCTTGACAAACTGGAGTGACATGGAATTTGTACCAACGCCTAACAATTAGTAAGAGCCTATTTCTTATATAAGTGTATTTGCATT